>CAKNXH010064916.1:0-11982 GCA_932178445.1 Andricus quercusramuli | reverse complement strand
ATTGGGCAAGCAGAAGCCCATCTATCAATTGTTTCGAAGGCGGCTAGTAATCTAGTGATTTTTTCGGCAACATGAGTTTTAGGGAAAATTAAATTTCGGACAAGTGAGTACCTACCGCTTGCTCTGAGCAACTTTTTCAACAGTACAAGTGCCGAAAAGCTCGGGTCGATTTGAAATCAATAAATACTATCAATAATAATACAGATAAATAAACCCGCCTCTCAGCGGAGAGAGAGGGTTGTGACTCTTGCATGAAAAATACCAGCAGCGTAGGACAAAGATGCAGTACGCAGGTTCTTACATGCGCAGATTGGGCAATATTATGCATTCTGATTGGAAACGGTTCAGACGGCCTTGATTTGCGTACTTGAAAAAGTCGCGGTCCGTTAGCATGTCAGTGTTTTCAAGTGTCTCTTAAAGTGTTTTTGTTGACGTACGACAATTTGCCACCTAAAACTCAATCTAATAGAATCAAAAAACGACTCAAATATTCCGTGGAATAGTGAGTTTTCTAGCATGACGTCGCGGCAATACTAGCATAGGTGGAAATGTCTGGATGGTTAGCATATATAGTTCTTGACATAGGAGTGCAGAGAAGTTTGTAGAGAAAATATTCTAAACATAAAAGTGAGTAAGTTATAGAGGTATGAATATCAATATTCTTAAAATATATCATGCTAGAATCGGTGATAATTTCAGCCGTCAGGAAGGTTACCACATGGGATTGCAACTGCATACGACTTTTTGGAGGAAATATTTTAAACGTAAAAGTGTAGAATGTATTTTCTCAATCATGTTCCATTCTTTTATCGATTGACGATCTTTCAGTGTCACGAAACACAAGCAACTGTCCGAAATTTGAGGTTAGAGTACCCGATCTGATACACTAACCTGAATTTACGGATATTTTATTTCATTTCGTGACACTGAAAGGTCTTCAGTCGGCAAAAGAATAGAACATGACTAAGAAAATACGTTCTAAACTTGAGAAATGTTGCTATTCGTACATTAATAACTCACTTTTATGTTTAGAATATTTCCTTGAAAAAGTTGTCTGCATTCTCATGACTTCATGCTAAAAAACTCATTTCAAGGCTTCCCGCTCTTCGGGCTCTCTTTTCATTTTTTAGCCATTGATGCGGGCGTGACCGTATAGCCCGTACAGGGACCGTGCTGGGAGGTAAGGAAACTGCGCAATTTCGAATAAGCGTGTATAGGGGATTTGTAATAGGTGAACTTTCGAATAGGCGATATGCAGAATAAGCAAAAATTCACTGTAATACGAAAATCTGTATCAATATAAAGAAGCGAAACGGTGCAAAAATCTTGATGTGGGCCCAGGAATGTTCTGACCAGTTTGTCCTACTCATGGTGCGGCCCCGGTCAAAATGTCAACTGACGAAGCCCACAAATGGCTCGTAATATTAGAAAAAAAATGTAATTTTTGAAAATACTATGAAGAAATTGAAAACAGCTTTAAATTGAATGAAGTTTGATATTTTTTTCCACAATCTTTTCACTTATACTGCATTATTTAGAGAAAATGTTCCCATATGGTAAACATTGATCTAAGAACAGGAAAACAAACTCTCTTCATTTGAGTTAGTTTCAATTTATACTAATTTCAATGAGTGATTGAATTCTAGCTATAAGTCATTTTGTTTTTACGCAAGAATCAGTCAAGCTTACGAGTTCATCAGCGAAAATAACTGATCCTTAGCTCAAATTCAGTCACCCATTGAAATTAATAAAAAAATTGAACTGATTAAAATTCAGAGAGAACATTCCAGCAAAACAGATTTTGTTTGATCCAATGTTACCTTTATCAACGCGTCAAATCATGATGACTTGATCATTCTTTCCTCTTACGTCAACTAAATAAACATTCCTCGCGTTATATTTTTAGTATAAAAAGACAACTTTGCAGATTGAGATAAAATACTTCTTGTTCATCTTGGCTAGAAAGTCGATATAAAACGAATCATTTGATCATGAAGTACCCGATCTTCTGCTTATTGGCTTGCTGTGCCTTCGAAGTGAGTCGCCCATCAATTTTTCATAAATGAATCACATTGAATAATTAATTTATATATTCAATATTGAACGTCACCACGTGGATATCTGAAAATAAAAAAATTCGCCTGTTTTCAGAAATCCATAAAAAGCAAATTAGGCTCTGATTTAAATAATTGAAAAACAGTTAAAATAACTAAGCTTAGATGTTTTCCTAATAAAACATATATACATATATATTTATATTAAATGTATTGAACATTAAATAATAAAATTGAAAGAAAAATTAATTTCAATTTTATGATTACTTTTAGTCTTCACAGGCAGTCTTCACAGATAAGTCACACAAGGATATGCAAAATTTGCGTGATGTATCTATTAATAAAATAATGAGCGTCCTGGTTAAATTAGGAAGTGCTGCTGAGGTCAGTTGGCTGAAATAATTTTTAATTTATAATATTTGTTTAATATACAAAATTGAACCATTCCTGTAAATGCTTTCATCTTCTTTCTCACTAGCTTGCAATGGAAGCTGCAGCGAAAAAAGGAGTGAAGTATGAAGACTTGTCGAATTGTTTGGAGGATTATCAAAATTTCTCGTTTCAAACTCCAAGGAACCAATGCTGCGAGTGTCATGATAAAGCCGCTAAACATAACAATATTAAGGTACATAAAATATTATTTTAGATCTGTTTCAAATAAAATATGCGCTTTTTTCCAATCCAGCTACACATATTCATTACTTTAATGTGAAACCTAAACAGTTGCGAAAAAGTTTTACTTTAAATGTCGACAAAAAGTATGAGTCTTAGTCAAAGTCTCCTGCGAATATTGCACTCCTGGAAGAATGTAAATAAAAATCGCTAAACACTGTTAATTACATTTTTTAAACATTTGGGTACATAACACATTCTCAGTGGCGGATCTAGCGAACAGCCAACATGACAGCTGCCTAAGAGGGCAAAATTTCGATCGTTGATTCCAGATGATTCACAATCATAATAATCATAATTTGCATCAACAATATTATTCGATAACAAAGAAACGGCATAATAATCCTATTCTCTTGTCAATATTGTCCGCTTCTGATGAACACTTATTTAATCATTCGAAAAAACTATGGAGGGGAGATAGGGCGGCAATTTCACAATTGCCTAGGGCGGCAAATGAAAACAAAAACTACGCATTCTATGAAAAAAAAGATCATTGACAAATTTGTAGCTCTTCCTTGGGCGAAAAACATTTGTTTCTATATTTTTTTCATAGCTTGTGTCGTTTATCGAGACAAATATTTATGTTTTATTTTAAATGTTTTTTTTTTCACAAATAACACAAAAACTACGCGTCCTATCGAAAAGTTGACGTTTTCATGCTTGTAAATGGTGCCTAAAGGACCTTATTTGAGCAGACTGTGCGCGAAGCAATTTTCGCGCATGCACAGTTTGAAGATGGCTTACTTTAGACACTGGTGAAAAAGCTGCGCATGCGCACATTCGAGATGAGGTACTTTAGAAACTGGCATAGGTAATTTTAAACACTGGTGTTGGTATCTTCTTCAAATAAATTTAGATTGAACTTGATCAAACGTTTTAATGATTGAAGTTTTGTTTTTAGGGTTTTTTTTCAGAGATTACAGAACATTTTTTTCATACATTTTTTATCAAACATTTAACAAAAAAAAATTTTCTCAACAAAAATTGTTTACTCCACTCTATGCAATATAAAATTAGTTGCCACCTCCTAACAACTTTTTTGGACGGGCGTTGCAAAAAATAGCGTGTTATACACGTGCTCGTAGGTGATTGGTAACTTGTGTGATTGCATCATTCGCCTGCGGCTCGAAGCACTCGTATACGTTTTCGCACTCGTTTCGCTCGTGCACTAACCACCGACTCATGCTTCGAGCCTTCGGCTTATTCTGCAGAATTCAAGCTCGCACACAATCACCTATTTTGCGCACTTGTATCACGAATAACTATTTGGGTGCACGATTTTTGTCGATTCATCCATTTTCGTTTCTTGCATAGTATAATCGCAAAGTGGAATTTTTTATTTTTCATTATTTTTTGTGTGATCAAAATTTGAATCTATAATGTTACCGTGTTTACAGACTAAAATGGCAACAACGACGACACCGACGGAAACGATGGACACAGACGTAAAAAATATTTTTTTTTCTGATTGAGAGGGCCTCAAAACGTCTTCATTGTATGGAATCCGCGAAGTCATTTTTCACATAAAACCAATACCTTCTCATTGACGAGAATGTAAAAAAATAGTAGGGTAGACCGGGGTCAAAAAGCCAAAATTTACTTTTCATAACACTGTGTCCAAGCGCTGACTGATGGTTCTTCTTGCCCCACACATGGGGCCAAAAAGTTCACAGCAGTGCACAGTGGGCCAGAATCAGAAATTCCTAGACAAAACCATACTTACTGGTTTTTGAGGTCGCTAATAACAAAAATAAACTTCAAAAATTTCAAAAATCAGTTCTCAAAATCGTGACCTTATTTTTGAAAAAGTTGGTGTTTTTCGTTGGAATTAGTTACGGAGGGGGTTTTGAGGTCGCTAATCACATATGTGTTTGAAAAATCAAAATTCGAAATAGCTTTCTATACATTTGTCACGCGCGCTGACCAGGCCTGAACGCAGGCCTGCGTTCTGGCCTAGTCAGCGCGTGGGCGACTTCACTAGATGTCTTCTTGCAAAAAAGGGGGGACAAAGTTGAAGCTCCGATCTTGCGATTGGATTCTTTATCCTTTTTCCCACGTAAGACAATTGAAAGCTGCTCTGGATCTCCCAGATCACTTCATCTTAAAACACGTTAATTCACGTTAACTTAATACATGAAATAGCTGCTTTCAAGCATAAGTAAATTTTGTACATACCTCCAGGATCCCCCTCCATTTCGCACATTTATTTCACAGCACTTATTGACTGATATATTCGTACTATCTTCAAGCGCATGAAAGTCGATGTACATTCGAGTCGCGCGCGTTCTTCGGCGAGGTGAAGTTTGAGTGCGGACGTGCCGTCGAATATTCGATCAAACCATCTGCTATTTCGGATTTGAGCGCAGTCATACCATCTATACAAAAATTCGCAGTAGATTACCTCGAATGGTAACTCTCGATTTTGGGTTTTTTGTCCAGGAATTTTGGATATGGTCCACAATGCTGTGGGGTAAGAAGTACCAACATAAGTGGAACGAAATTTCTTTCATATTAAATTTTACAGAATGAACTCACAGTCAATAGACACAAATTATTATGAATGTTTGGACAACTGATATGTTTAGAGACACTAGATCAATTGCTCGCGTGGGGTGCTTTCAGAATAAGCTTTGTAACAAGCAGATGATAATAGATTTTTTTTCGTCAGCTAGTAATTGTCAAATAGCCTAATACCATACAGACTCTGGAGTAGAAAAATCCACTTGGTACTTTTCACCACCCTCCCCTCGTTCCCATAATTGACAGTCAAATTTCTGAATCAACACAAAATATTTTGAATAGTAAGCTATCTGCACCACAAGAATACATAATTACGCATCAAATTATATCTTTTTCATAGCTTCAATTGTGAACACATACGACACGGGGGCGAAGCCTCGTGATAAAAATTGGAAACAAATATTTCCAATATGGCCGATTATGGAGCGACACGTTCGCTCATGTGAGAACTGGGGGAACTAAAATCACAAGCGGCCGTACGGGCGGGATATTCAAATTTGAAATATTGTATTTGATAATGTTGTCAATAATTCGTAATACTGTTCATTGATATCATTACATACAACAATTGAAGTACATAATAAGATCAATAATTGGTTTTACAAATTATTGACAACATTATTGGTGAATGGAATTCAATCAAAATTATTTTGAACAACAATAAACAAAGATTCTGAGCATGGATATGTATTCGACACAAATCACTGTATGATTACTTTTTATTTTATCGTGGATTTGAAGAAGTATAATGAAGGTTCTCGTAGGAAAAAAAACCCTAATAAAACAGTAATAAAACCCAATTTAGAGGTTATGTTACATTCCTCACAAACGGCATGACATATTCTAAAGTAATTTCTGTATTTCGTAATATAGGTAATTCTTTTCGAGTTAATTGAAAAATTATCGTAAAGATTTCACTATTATGTTTATTGGCAAGTCTAAGAATCTGGGTAAAAAATAGCGTCAATTTTCAACGTTTTCAATCATGATGTTTCAAGTGTCAGTTTTCAGTGCTACCATACTAACGATTTCAAAGTTCACTACATTTTCGCAAACTGTGTATTTTAAAATTCCCTAGAAAGGACCCTAGATCGAACTGGGCCAGAGAAGTCAGATTTGCTACCGGAAGTTCCAATGCTGGCTTCACCCCCGTGTCATAAGACTAACGTGGGAGTCATCTGCCAGGCTGTGATTGGTAATCTCGTATTGCGCGAAATTGGAAAGTGTTTCGGTCCAAGCTAGGGTATATTATATTGATATTTCAAAAGTTCGGATAGTGAATACATTGTGCCTTCTTCAGTGGCCATTTGTGGAACTACTTCCGTGTCAGTGTGGCGGCGTTCGGAACTAATCCCGAGCCGCTAGCTGACACCATTCGGTAAACGGCTATCCAACGCTCACTTTTTAGTGGGCGTTATAGACTCATAACATGGTGGTTTCGAATAAAGTTTTATTTTGTACGAAGACGCGGTCTCATAATGTACTGCTAAAACAAAAGTAAACGATAATTGCTTCATATTGTGCAATACGAACATTGACAGCAGTTTAATAGTTTTTCAGGTATTACATTGATCAAGGTAGCAAACATAACTAAAGTTCGGGGAGATTACGATATCCGCGGCGACAAAAAAGTTTTAATGTGGATTCATATAGGAGTTTTGGCGAGAAAAACGAATCTGAAATTTTTGAATCGATATGTCGAGTAACACCCCTACCCCTTTTCTCACGCTTCGTGGGGGTGGGAATGCACCCCTGTGACTAGTCACAGAAATAATGTAAGGTCACACGCCTCCACTTCTCCAACGCTTCGTGGGAACGGGAAGGCACCCCTGTGACTGGTCACAGAAATAATGAAAGGTCACACCCCTGCCCCTTTTCCAACCCCTCGTGGGGGCGGGATGGCATCCCTGTGACGGGTCACAAAAATAATATAAGGTAACACACCTACCCCTTTTCTCACGCTTCATGGGGGTGGGAAGGCACCCCTGTAAATGGTCACAGAAATAATGAAAGGTCACACCCCTACTCCTTTTCCAACGCTTTGTAGGGGCGGGAAGGCACCCCTGTGATTGGTCACAAAAATAATGTAATATGTAATATCTAATAATGGAATATTTTCTCAGTCCGTTTTAAAATCCCATACCTAATCTTTTGCTATAGCATGATATTCCAAATTATTAATAGTAATTTTAATTACTGAATGAAGAAAGCAGGAAAGGAAATCAAGCAGATAATTAATTATGTAGCATACATTACTCGTATGAAAAAAAGGAGCATACGTAAGGAAAGCGAGGTTATGTCCATCTAAAAGAACTGACAGGACAGAAAAATAAATTTCTGTAATTCATATTTTTAAACAAGCAAGTTATTTATTAATTATAAATAGAAGAATATCTCGATACCTAATTGCGAGCTATCGATTTAAAAGTATGTGAGTCTTTGTCTTGTAAAAAAATCCCATATCGGAATGAAGTTTAAGAAATGATATACATTTGGAAAAAGTTTAAAAAATCGATACATCTCGAAAACTATTCGAGATCAAAAATCAAATAGGAATCCGCTTTAAAACTTTGTCGCCACGGATATCGTAATCTTGCCTAATTTTCAAACTGAGTTTATGAGAAAACAAGCTGAAATAAAATTGAATCCCTGTTTTTTCTGAGGTTGATTCTGCATTACTGAATGCAATATTTGCTTTTCCTGGGTGAAAAATATAGAGGCTTTCAACTAACAATTGTAAAACTTAATTTGTACCGCTTATCTCTAGTTTGTAGCATATTCGATATATTTCAAGAAAGAATTCTGACATTTTAATGCGTGACAACAAAAGACTCAACTTTTTATAAATGACAAGCATACAATCAATATTTATAAAAATAGTAATGAATTAAGATTATACGAGAAATGTCAACACAAATATGAAAAATTATTCTTTCTTTGATTACAGTTGGCAAAAAAATGCTATCTTGATATTATTATTGCATTTGAAAACGAGGGAAAAAGAAGGCGTGCTAATATTAAGGCATGTTTCGCGAAAGCTGTACATGAGGTGCAGGCAGCTTCAGTAAAGAAAACGAAGAAACTATAAAGTGTAACTGTCATTGTATTAATAGCAATAAACAACTTGAAAAATAAAATTGATTGAATTGACTTTCCCATCTCGAGCTGTACAAAAATGTAGCCTGGAGTCATTCTGAAGATCAACATTCTTTCTCCGAAAACTTTCTATAAAAGAGGTAGTCTTTCGCTGTTTTCCGATATCTTCTATATTGTCAAGTGAAAAAAAAACGCGAATATATTTTCTTGACCAAACGCCATATTTTATTAACAGCATAATACTTGTAAGAAAAATGTATGATTTTATCGCAATTCAGTCGACCGGGAATTCAACCGGCATGTTCACTTTTCAAATTATATATAATTTTCATGGTGATAACGAAGTTCAAAAACGGAAAATCCCGAGTCGCACGAGTGTCCACAGAAAAAACTAAGGGATCAGTAATGCTGCGGCTCAAGTGAAATTTGGGATCATTTAGAACTTAGGCTCTAAAGGAACTCTTATTTAGGGTTCCTTTTTAGTTTGTTCATATCCGATAGATGGCCATCGGCGGTTTCCGACGTTTTCAACTACGCATGTGCCGGGAAGCGCGGGCCTATTTGAAATCAATAAATACTATGAACAGTCACACAGATAAATGTTAACAAAATTTTTTTTATTCTTATTCAAAACAAATTAGATTGAATTATAGAAATACCTAGCTTCTTGAAAAAATTTTATATTAACCTAATATTGCAAGTGTATATTGTATCATTTTAAATAGTCCCGCGCTTTTTGGGCATGCGCAGTGGAAAACTTCGGAATTGCAACATAACCTTAAAAATTGTCACATTTCATGTGCGATATCTTCCTTTCAAGAATGACTAATGTCTATGATTTTAGTTTCTTCATTAATTTTTTTCCAATGCAATATTATTTAATTCCAATTATAAAGCATAATGTGCATCATTAACTTGTGCAATCTTTGAAGTGAGTCAAGGCAGTAGTGAGAAAAAGGCTCTATTAGAACCATTTGAATCCACACTTGGGTTCATTTAGAAACCATTTATCATTTTGGGTTCCTTTTCAGCAAGAGAGGTTCCTTTTTGTTGCAGCTCCTTTGGAACCAAAAATAGGTTCTAATAGAAACCCCAGTTTTTTCTGTGTGCCTGTAGAGAATGCGTGAAAGAAGTGTCCCTTCCATGGGTTAATATTGAAACAAATCTCATGAAGTATACACTTCTCTGTTTGTAGTGTTTTTATCATATAATTTGAGAACTTATTTGTCAAATATCGTCGACGTTCACTTCAGTTTAGTGGAAGGATTCCTCAAGATGATGCAACCGATTTGGGTTGAAATTACAGGCTAGTCCGACCATTTTTCATTTCATTTTTTTGTCCGTAATCTTCAAATTTGGTTGTCTTCCGCAAGTCGAAAATCTGATTTACATTCTACTTCGGACGATAGCATTCGATAACTTAAGGCTCAAGTGGAAACTTTAGTTTCGGTTTTGTAACTGAATGATTCTCTTCACAATGTAAAAGGAAATATTCTGTTTTTCAAAGGGTCAATACATTCTAGGGTAAGAACTGGCTGAATTTATTATTATGCTGGCGCGTTAAGAAAATATTAGGGAACGTGTATTGCCAATCATACACTGAGAAACCCTTGTTTGTATTTCTTGCACGAAGGAATAGTAAGGAGTGGTATCACCCTATGTGTTCGGTGAGCAGAGGTGGGACAAGTGACGTCCAATAATTCGTTAATGCTAGCTACGAATGAAAACTCGAATGCTCCCCAGTGCACATGCGCAGAGCTGTTTTCGCAGTCACATGTTATACCCACTCAATATGTTACCTTTTGACATCTCGATGCACATGTAGGTTATGTTCGTTTGTTTATGTTCGTTCAATACAAAAAGTTCGAAACTTCAAACGCGTGTTGACATCGTTGGCATGGCAACCGCCAGTGCGCATGTGAACGGGGGAGCATACGAGTTTTCATTCGTAGCTAGCATTAACGAATTATTGGACGTCGCTCGTCCCACTCCCCACTTACAGGGATACTACTCCTTACTATTCCTTCGTGATTTCTTGTTAAAAATCACACTAGATTTCACTATCTGAACTTTGCAATGAGAGGCAAAAAGCAAATTTTAATAATATTTACTAACCTCAATAGTAACTCGTAGCTACTTAAAGAATTATAAAATATATTGGAATAAAAGTTAAAACAATTGCATTTATTGTAAAAGACATTTGAAGTATTTATTAACCTCTGTAGTAAAACTGCAAGTCTGCACTATTTACTAATTTTGGTAGGAGAAAATAGTAAATTTGTTGGATTAATATCTGTAGAAGATAACAGTATTTACAAAGTGCTGTAGTAAAATGATGCGCAGGGACCGTGCGCACTGAATTACTAACTGGTTAGCAAAATCTACTACAGTGGGAATAGTAAAAAAATAAATACGTGTTGCTAACTTTCACACAAGCCTACCTACACACATGTTCTACATTTAACGCATAATTCACATTTATTTAAATTAAGAATTGACAACATTAGAAATTACATATATGTATATATTCTTAAAAGATAGTATTTTATATTATAAAGCTGAAACAGAAAAATCGGGTTAGAAGAAAACGAAGGCTGGCGGGAATCGAACACGCGTCTCCGGGACAGCAGTCGGGCGATGATCCATCTACCTATAAGACATTGTGGGACTCAGAATGAAAACTTCCATATGACCTAAATGATAGAAAGTTTATTGGTTCTAATTCATTTAATCCTTAATTGATTAATATTCATGATATTTTTATAATTTTAAACAACAAAATTTTTAATGTAATTAAAATAAGTAAATATATATTTTTTAATTATGTTTTTTTGCGGATTTTGCATTGAAACATAAATTAGATGTCATTTTCGCAACCTAAAAATATGATCGGCGATCGACAAACGTCAGATGCACTCGGCCGCGCTCGGTCCAAGGCTCGATACTTTCTGCTAAATCAGTTAGTAATATTTGGGACCAAATTTAATAATTGGTATTAACCTTTGTTACAAAAAGTAGGAAATGTCCATAATTCACATCGTGTTCCCACAGACAATAGTAATTTCTTCTACATATTTAGTATATTATGTTATTTAAAATACTTATTACTTTTATTTTTTTTTGTACAATTTATTAATTTCTCTACTAATTTTTCCTACATCGGATTTTACTACAGAGAATAGTAAGGATTGCTATTACCAAATAGGAAATCTTCTTATAAAAATAGTATAACTTATTATTTATGTATTAAAATGTCAAAATTTAAGCATTTTGCCCCCATTTGCTATCCGTTTTAGTAATTTTTCTAACCTAAAGTTTCTCAGTGTACCAAACAATATCATTAAAATTGAAAAAAAAACTTGTCAAGCGAAACAAATGCTACAATAAGCAACATATTCACATAAAAATTCTTTACGGAGCTATTTATTTTACTTCGAGTTATGTACTGAAAATAGCTGTTGCTATATATTGCTATTGATATATAGCTATAAGATTCGCAGCCGCTTGTTGTTCGCGTATTTATTCGAGTTCTGCCTGCCTACCTACATACGTACCTAGCGGTCTGTCTACCTACAACCTATCTTTCCGCCTGTCTACCTACCTACCTACCTACCTACCTACCTACCTACCTACCTACCTA
>CAKNXH010064915.1:12382-39634 GCA_932178445.1 Andricus quercusramuli | reverse complement strand
AATTTAAAATAGTTTATATAGGATCGGTGGGGAGTTGTGGGCCGTGGTGAGTCGCGGGCCACCTTAATCTCCGCCATGTTGTAGGTGATAGGACTGCTTTAACCACTGCCAAAAGACTCTCTTTGTGTGAGCTAACTTTGTGAACTCGACTCATAGTCTCAACACGCGTAGTTAGTATTTTGACATTGTTGATTAAAGAAATCAAAATAAAAGTTTTTGTACAACTCAAGTGGTTGATATTTGAAGTCCCGTTCTACAGCAGATTTCAAAGGCACGTTATTGCAAAATATTCCTTGAACAATTGGCTTTAAATTCAATCGAACAATTTCGGTAAAACATTCATTGTGTGTATGGCAATTCGGTCATTTCGTAAATGTCGGCTGTGTGGAGTTGTGGTCCACCATTAGTGGGGAGTCGTGGGCCACACGTTCTTAATGCGTATTTTAATTTTTTAAGTGAAACTTCTTTTCTCTTGTTCTGAAAAGACTTTTGCATTATATGCAAGGACACAATGCCAAAGATTTTAAATCGGAACAACACAGTTCACTGCAACATGTGCGATCGTGCTGTGCACTTGAAATGTGCCAACATGAGGACCGGATATTACACTTGCATACATTGTGAATCAGAATAATTTTTTTTAATCTCTTTAAAATCATCAATTTTTATTTACTGCAACTTTAATAAACATAAACTACTGGAATATGCCATTTTCTTTTAATTTTTGTGATGGCCCACAACTCCCCACCAAAATCACAAATATCGATTTTTATAAGATTTACGTCATCCTGAATATTTCTCGCGCATTAACGAATTTTATTAATTGTGATCTCCAGTTGATGTATTAACAAATTTACTACAAATACCAGTTTATACATTGACAATTTATCGATGTTCAGAGATGTTATGTCTTGAAAACAAAGCGTGGCCCATAACTCCCGACTCTCTCCTACATTCATTTAAAAGACTAATTTGAAATTTTCTATTTTTATATTCCTACATTCTCAATATTTAATTCTGCAAATCGTAAAAATAAAAAAATTAAAGTTTTACAAGTATTTGTAGTTCTACAATCTTGCCCCACAAACCATTACAAGACAATTTAAAATTAAAATGTTTAAGATTAAACAATTTTTAATTTATCAATTTCATTGCCAACATAGATAATTAAGACTTAAGTATTTTTGATGAAGTTTCATTACTGGAGAAGGATTCAAGACTGAAAAATTCCAGATCTGCTTGAAATTACAAGATTTTCAAATAAAAATGTTTGAAATAAAGCATAAAGCTTTACCATAGTAATAGCTCCGACTTGTACTAGATTAAATCAAAAGCCCATTAAGTTTACGAACTGAAAGTTGCAAAATTTCATATTTGAATAAATTTAAATTAAAAAATTCAGAAATGCATTATTTAAAGTTTTATCTTTGAAAATTTCAAAGATTCTGTTTTATTAATATCCAATATAAATTTTTAAAAATTCAACGTAAACGCAAATGCAACCAAAATTGTAATGTTTATAATGTTTAAATATCTACGATGAGAATTTACAGTTTTTTAATTTTGATGGCATTAAATATGTAATTCCTCCAGTTTTCAAGCTTCTATTTCAAAATTGCACAAAATTGAAGGTTTGCGATTTAACCCGTAGTGGTCACACCTCCTAAAAATAACATAGTGGTCACACTGGGTCCAATGGAGCCCACGCAGAAAAACAGTTGCCATTTGCGTTCTTTGTTACGTATCGACTCAAACCTTGAACTGGAATTTAGTTGGAGACTTCCTCTTCATAATCCAATAATTTGTTCATTTCCAAATTTTTTGATGTTGAAAAACGCGAGAAACATTTTTTTTCGTTAAATTTGACTTCTTCCACAAAAATATTCATCAAAATTTCAATTTTGAGATTGATCAAAAACGCTTTCTGCGTTTTGCTCTCAAAATATTGTACTTTGAAGAAAAAATAGTATTATAACAAGCTTTGAAGAAAAGTACATTTATTTTACAGTTTGCAGTTATCAATTTTATCAATATCAAGCCTGGGGTCCAATGGACCCAGTGTGACCACTACGGGTTAATATATTCAAATAAATATAGATATATTTTTTCAAGAATGAAAATGTCTATACCCGATGGTTGATTTCTCATTCCCAATAATTTCCCGGTTTTCTGACGTTCAATTGTAATTTGCCTGACAAATTGTAAAAGTTTAAGAGGTTTGAATAATTTTAAAGAACTTTTGAAGATTTCAAGAAATTTCCAAATACTTTTGAACGTTTCAAAGATTTCTGACTTTGAACAGGAAATTTGGGAAAAGAATGATAAATCTGGGCTGTCTATGATTTCGAATTCGGTATACGAAAGCCTTGCCTATTAGTATAAACCTGTTTCAGAATCGAGTGAACTCCGTGACATTATTTGGAATCTAAAACAAGATGGCCGCTTTAAACGAAAAAAAACGCTCAAATTTAAGAACTCAAAGTAGAAGTCGTTTGAATTTCAAACTTTGAAAATTGAAGATTACAAAATTTTCAATCTAGAAATTTTTAATTCAAATGTTCAATAATGTACACCTCGATATACACGTATAAAATAGAATCTTGTAACACCTTCCCATTGAACAATTTCAAAATAAATGTCGTTAAAGTACATCGTGTTTAATTTTAATAAGCTTTTGTGAATTAAACAGTAAAAATATAAATTCACGCTATCATTGTCAATGCTCTAATTTGAAGAATCGATCAGTGTATTTGTAAATGTTCAAACTTACATCATTTTCAGCAATTTTAAGTTAGAAACATTAAAAATCAAAGGATTAAATATTTTTCAATTGTAAAGTTCAAAGTTCAATCTTATCACTCTGGAATTTTAATAATTCAAGGCTATTTTAAACAATTTAATTTCAAATTGTTTTGTTTTACATATTTGATTTATAATTGCTTATTTTAAATGTACAGCCGGTGCAATTGCAGAAGAGGGGACTTGTCCTGTACAGTCAAATATTGCTTGATTTTTAACAGATTTATAATTGCTTTCTAAAATGAATTATTTTTCAATTTTCAATACTCTATAGTTCCATTTTAAAAATAATTAATTAATGTACACTCTCACTTGATTAACTTGGAATGTTTTCTTTTAATCAAAAATTTTTCAAGTAAAATAATTTAGAATTACGCATCCTGAACTAAATAATTTTATTCTTGAAAAATTTAACAATTTAGCTTCATGAAAATTTGAAATCGAACTAATTTTAATTGCATTATATTTCATGTGATATGCATTTTATGGTATTTTGAGTGATTTTGTTTCCTCATAGAGGAAGCTTTGTAATGGTAACATTTTGAAAATTTTTAAATTCATTTAATTAAACCCTCCATAATTTAAAAATGTCTAATACAATGTTCTAAGCAATTGTCCGGATGTGTGTGTGTGTGTGTGTGTGGATGTGTGTGTGTGTGGATGTGTGGATGTCACGCTTTTTTGTGAACACGATAACTAGAAAACGGTTGCAGATAAATTGATGAAATTTGGAGAGCTTATTTTCCTTACTAATATGTTGAAACTGACCGAAGGATTTCTAAAAATATTTATTGCATTTTTTTCTAGCACTCAATAATATTTTAAAAATCGGTTTTTTATAGTAAAACTTTTTTCATTCGCATAATTCAAAGTTGATGCAACAATATAAAAGATTCCTTGGTTCGAAACGAATTGATTAACCTATAATAATAATAATGCATTTTATCAAAGAGTAGGGAAGTTATGGTAATTTATATATTTTTAAAATCGGTTTTTTATAGTAAAACTTTTTTCATTAGCATAATTCAGAGTTGATGCAACAATATAAAAGATTCCTTGGTTCGAAACGAATTGATTGACCTATAATTTTGATGCATTTTATCAAATTGTAGGGTTATGGTAATTTATATATTTTGAAAATCGGTTTTTTATAGTAAAACTTTTTTCACAAGCATAATTCAGAGTTGATGCAAGAATATAAAAGATTCCTTGGTTCGAAACGAATCGATTGACCTACATAATAATAACGTATTCTATCAAAGGGTAGGGAAGTTATGGTAATCTACACTGAGAAAAATATCTGTTTGAATCAAATATATTATGTTTGAATCAAACATATTCTTTCTTTGTTATACAGTCAAACATACATATGTTTGATTCAAACAAATTTTTTGGTTGACCATATATTTTTGATTTAAATATATTTTTTGTTTGAATGACAGAAACTTCTTGTTTAAGTTGAACATTTTTTTCTGTCAAATTAATTGCAGGTTTTGTTCGATCTGAATAAATGTTCAATTTTATTCAAAAAAGGAATTTGTTGCTTTCAATCAAATTATTTGCTTGTTTCAATAACAAAAGTTTTGTTAAAGCGGGTATTTCAAGAATGTGTGCTGTATTATTATTCATATTGCATGTATATATTGCATTTATTCATTTAATAAAACCTTAAATCGTTTTCATAGGGTTAACAATATAGAAAAAAATAAACTTATCTTCAAAATTTTTGATCGAATCGCTTGTTAGGTCCCATGTTTCGTGCAGTTTTCGGAACAACAAAAATTTGTCAAATACTTTCATTTCTCTTACAGACGTCTGAAGTTACGTGAAAATAAGACTCGCGACGGTCTGGAGTTGGTGGAAAGCCAACCCTTATCCAGCTCGCCCAATGAAACTTCTAAATTTTCGAGGCTTCGCTTAGGCTTATTCTTACCGCTTACAGTTACACATTCCGAGTAAACACGCTGATACATGCAACGATTCACCACCATTTTGAATGCCTGAAGCTAAGTCGCGCTGCAGCGCCCCGAAACTAACGCGGATAAATGAAGAACTATTATTTGTTTAAATCGAATAAATACGTTCTTTAATTTAAGTATAAGACGTTTAAGCAAAATTTTTGTTTGACTCAATGAAATTGTTTATTTGAATGAAACAAATCGTGTCAAACAAATAATTTGTTTCATTTAATGAGTTTCAATATCTTCCATATATTGAAATTAAATAAATGTTTTGTTAATTGAAATAAAGAAGATGTGTTGAATCAAAAAAATGTATTCAAACAAATCTTTTTGTTTGAATCAAAAAAATCGTTTTCTCAGTGTATGTATTATGAAAATCATTTTTTTATAGTAAAACTGTTTTCATTAACATAATTCAAAGTTGATGCAAGAACAGAAAAGATGTGTTGATTCGAGACGAATCGATTGACATATAATATTAATACATTTTATTGAAGAGTATGGAAATTGTGAAATTGCATAATATGTATTTGAAAACACGGTTTTTTATAGTAAAACTTTTTTCAGTAACATAATTCAAAATTGATGCAAGAACGGAAAAAATCTCTTGATTCGAGGCAAATCGATTGATCTATAATAATAATAATAATACAATTGATTGAACAATAGGGAAGTTCTCTCTAATTTATAATATCTGAATCATGAGTTTCAAACAGAAAAACTTTTTTCATCGACATAATTTAAAGTTGATGCATGAATAGCAAAATGAAGACATTGGTTTGTCTATTATTGAAAAAAATAACTAATGCTTCCTCTATGAGGAAGCAAATACATTTGCTAACGGGAAGCAAAGTGCTCGTGAAATGAGCACCATATTATTATAAATACAATCAAAGTGGAAACACTCGAGATCGAATTCACAGCTAGTTTAATAGAGTTTTCTCGTAAAAATGTATAAAATTCCCTTTCAAAGAATAAATTCCCTTCATTTCTCGGTTTATCTCGGTATAAATATATCCCTGGTCATTTCCCTGTATAGTGGCCATTGTCCAAAATTACAATATTTTACATTAAATTTTCCCTGACGATGAAAACCCCCCAAAGTCAGAGTGTCCATAAAAAGAAAATGTATAGGTTGTCTAATCATTTTTTAGGTCATTTATTTAATTTTTATATTTCAAGGTCCAACAATATCACAGGCTTGATTCGGGTGTAATATTATTGAAATAGGTTTTTTAATTATATACTTTATATATTTTTAGAAGTTTAATTTTTATTATTGAATGCATATTACAGATTTTACAAAACAAGTTCAAAAATGTTCAATTTGGAAAACGATTAATTTTAAACTGCATATTTTTACTGCTTCAATATGAAATTATCTAAACTTAAACATTTCTAACTTTGAATGTATCTATTAAGAATTTCAATTTGAAATCGCCCCATTTTTTAATTGCACTTCTAAATGTGAAATTTCGAAAGTATTCAATGCAAAATTTCGTATTTTCTGAATTTTAATGAAGATATTTACTCAGGTTCAAAAGTGGCAAGTGGATTTTTTCTATTTTTGAAAGATAATTTTGAAATTCTAGGTGATCAGTTTACTGATTAATGATTATTTCTTTAAGATCGTTTGAAATTTTCGATTGTACAATTTTAGACTTATTAACCTTTCAGCGCTTCAATTCTGAATGGGGAAAAGTAAGAAATATCTACGCTATGGCCTCCAGCAATCTTGATACTCAACGTAAATATTTTCATCCGCAACAAATCTAGCAAAATTTAGGGAGATACTAACTTTGTAAGCAGGGAAAAAGTTCAGGGGACAATTTTACAACTTAAATATTCAAAAATAACATCTAAATACCAAAGCAAAAATACGTATGATGGACTCACGTATTGAGTTAACCACAAAGTTGACAGATCTATGTATGTACCCAGATAACAAAATACCGTTCGCACGCGTGCGGATTAATCCTGCACGCATGCCTTCACCGCGCCAAGCAGATGCGTCATCATATGCGACGGATATCGCTCGCACGTCGTGAAGGTCGCACGCGTGCCGGTAAAAAGCGAGCCTTATGCGTCTCGTAAAATGTGTAATTATTATATGTAAAGCATTAATCGCATAAGAAATAAAAAATACATAATGTAATCAAAAATATTATATTCCAAAGTTGAAAAAACCATTTTACATACAAATGTAGATCACAGACATATATATCATGCATATGTATCTAACAAGTCTTAGCGAACAATATATATATGGTTTATAACTTATAAATATATAAATAACGAAGGACGCGATCATTTTTTGGTGCCGAGAACTTATATTTAAATCACAGAGAACGCAAATATTTTTCGTTACTTATAAAATAAAACATTTTCTTATATTATTAGTTGTGCATTTAAGATATGTCTATTCTAAAACGTCTCAACAAGAAATAAGTGTTTAACTTAGAACGCGAACATTTTTTGGTGCCGAGAACTTATATTTAAATCACAGAGAACGCGAATATTTTTTGTTACTCATAAAATAAAACATTTTCTTATATTATTAGTTGTACATTTAAGATATGTCTATTCTAACAGGTCTCAACATAAAATATGTTTAACTTATATTTAAATCACGAGGAAGGAGATCGTTTTTCAGGTACTAAGAAAACTTTATGATATTTTATGATATTAATATGATTTTAAGCTTGAGATACGAAAAGGTCTTCAAAAAATACTGCAAATAGTAAATAAGAGGATAATTAGGATTCGTAATCTGCGAATTCTTCCTCAGACTGACTGTGAGACTGCTCGTCCGTGCTTCCATTTTCAAGTTGTGCTTCCAGTTCCGCGATCTGGTTTCTAATGCAACAACATGTGATTTTTTTAAATTTCTTTGTTGGATGGACCAACGTCGCTTAGTCGCCGCTCCCACCTGTCACCTGTATTCTTTTCCTTGTCTTGATAAGGGTGCTGTGTGAGTACCGAAACGTTGGTAATGTAAATTGCATGCTTTTTTATTGTGATTTGATAATAATAAAAATAAAAAAGACGAAAGAAATAAAAAAGAGAAGGAAGGTGATGTGGTTGGTTGCCTTCTCATTTTTCTTTTCTCTTTTTTATTTTTGTCCAAAGAAACAAATTTTTCTTTTTTGTTTTTGAGGAATTGCAATAGGAGCATTTTGTGGTGTTTGTCCAAATTTGATCGTTGAATTCTTGTTTTTTTTTTTTCAGGAATTCTATATATTGAGTTGATTGTTGGACGTTGAATGGGATTTTGAATTTGATTTTAGTCTGATCAAAAATTCTTGAATTTAAATTCATATCTCTTCACATCTTATAAACCCTACGAAATACCTTACTTCCCTTGGAAATATTCTTCAAAATCCACTAAAATATTATTAAATCACGCAGGAACTTCTATGAAATCTGAAGATATTTCTTGGAGAATGTATTAAAATACCTTGAGAGCTTTAAAATCCCGTAAAATCATTGAAGTCCTTGGAAATCTTATGAAATCATGTGAAATCATTTCAAATGTCTTAAAACCTTATAGGTCCTGTACATTCGTTCCACATAATCCAAGATTCATGAAAGTCTTCATCCTACAATATTTCAAACGCCTTGAAATCCCTTCAAATAATTTAAAATAATAAAAAAAAACCTAATATATTTCAAATTAAAAGCTCTTTAAAAAGAATTAGAAATTTCAAAAATAACCTGAAGTCTTATAAAATTCTTGAAATCTATTGCAAAAAATTTCGGAATCTCTAAAAATACCCTGAAATATTTCAAAAAAATTCAAGACAATTCAGAAATAGGTATAGACGTGAATTGAATAGTGATAAACCCATGAGTTAATTTACTATAATTTATTAGTTAATTTATTTATTTCTTAATTTATTATTTCCTAATTAATTTATCATTAATTAATTAATTTATTTATTCATCATTTCTTAAAAGGGTACTTCGGGGGCCTCAACTGAATATAGGGAACAATAGGGGATATAGGGACCGGTCTGTGAGGACTGAACATATATTCTAATGCATATTTAATGACTTCAAATAGATATTAAAGTTTATAATTGTGATATTAATTATAGAGAAAAAGGCTGACATAGAAGAACAAAAGAAGGTCACTCGGATTAAATATCCCAACAAAAGGCATATCAGTTTCAGCTCATCAGATCTTAGACCGCGGACTCCCAAACGATCAACTGAACCAAAATCAAAACAGCAGTCTGCCGATCGAACAACTTAACCGAAACAAAACGCAAGAATGTAAGAAGACTACAATTTGTATTTATTTTTATTTGTATGAGAAATAGTGGAGGGTGTCGATATGTACTGAAACCTTGGAAAATATGGGGAATGACGTATAATTTTAGAAACAGGAAAAAAGCTGAAAGCCATCTTTTCATATTTGTTTATAATAATTTTAACCGAATTTTTCAATGTTTATCATGATTTGAAGAAAAAACTTCCATAGATAAAAGTCTCAAGATAATTTTGAGTTGTAAGTAATTCTTATTATTCCACAGCGTTTAACGACCCAGGGAACCCGGGGATTTGCCGAGAATTTTGTAAATCTTTAAAAATACGGTAAAATTCTAAAAATTCATGAGCAGATACCGGAAATATGCGTACAAAAATTTTAATTAGAAATGTTTATTTTCTGCGTAAATTTATTATTATTATTATTAAATTACACAATGCAATGGTTAAAGCATATGATGAGTTGAACTCGTTGATTTATGACCAGCCAATCAGAAGCTGCGAAATCTTTAACAATGAATATCCAAAACATGACGCAGGCAATACATTTTTCTACTACTGAAAGCATAAAACTCAAACTTCAGGAATTTCTCGTGCTGTTTTTTCTGCTCCATTTCTGCTATTTTTCTCTTGATAATATTTTTATTTATAAGCGTGGCATTTGGAAAAAAGGAATTTTTTTTCTAGTAAATTTCACGGTCATTGAAATTAAAAAATGTGAACTCTTAAAGCTAACAATTTTTTAATTTGAAGTAACCAAATCAAAACTAAACTGCAAAGTTTGAAGCATAAAAATTGTTTAATTTAAACGCTTAATAATTTACACGTATGAAATGGAAGCGCTCAACATTATAAGCAATTTTAAATTGTATTCCGTTATAATAAAAAATGTGAAATATTACACTTTTATAAATTGAATAGTGGAAAGATGTCTTGTTAAGAAGTGTAAATACATGTTGTCATTCCCAACGGTGTAAATTGGAGAAAGAAACAATAAATTTCTAAATGTTGAACATTATATCATTTTGAAGCAACGTTAAGTTAGAAAAATTACAAAATTCGACGATTTTAAGTTTCGTTTAAAACTAAACACTTTTGAAATTAGAAGTCAAATTATCTTTATTTCAACACGTTTAAAATCGAGAATCGTTCAATTATTATTTTTACATTGAAATGAATTTTACTGGCAAATTAAAAATTCAACAAAAAGAAAGAATTAAAATTCTAACTAATGTTTTGTTCTGAATATTTTATTTATAATTGCTCATTTTAAATAAACAACCAAAGGCTTAAAATTGAAAAATGTCCTTTTTTAATTAAATTCAAATTTAAATCGCATGGGTTAAAAATGGAATATTTTTGACTGAAACAATATTTGGACATGGTATTTGAAATTTGATAAAAAAGTTTAATTATGAATCCATTTATTTGAAATTAATTACGAATAGTAAATAGTTTATAAAGTTTCAATCGGATGTTTACATTTCTTCAACTACCCATGCTTTCCAATTTGAACAGTTCAATTGTTAACGTTCAAACCTGTAAACTGTTTAGTTTTGAACAAATTCAGAATCGTCATGTAAAATTAGTTTCTGATGTTTTCCCGGTCTAAAAAATCGATGTCATTTACCGGTCCTGCGTTTTAAAATGATTAGATTTAGGGTAAAAAATTAAAAATTCAAAGAGGTCCAAATAATGGATTTTTCCCGAGAATTGTTTTCATGTTTTTTTGCCATCATAGTTTTTTTTTCGGGTAAATTATAAAGTAAAATGTTTTTTTTTTTTAATTCTACTCTTCATTCATGTTATTATTTATTTCATTTTTTAGATACTATTTTTGAACAAAGCATGAAAGGTGGATGTTTTCCCAATTAATTTCCTTAAATTTGGTTATGCTTTTTGTATGTTTCGTTTTGAGTGACAATTAATGTGAAGATCGAATAGTTAATATTAATTACTTTATGACTAGCAATGATGTGCGGAATTGAGTCACATATATCACAATAGGAAACCGGGAAAAAACCTCAATTCATATCCCGGAATTTGCTGTGAATTTGTAAACGAAATTTCGCTAGGCGCTCCTTTAATTATTCTGAATAATTAAAATATTTTCTTAACCTTATTTAGCAGACCTGCAAAAAAATTAAACTTCCAACGATTGAAGCTGCTCGCCGTGAAAATGAAGGAAAATTTTAAATCACGCCGTGTTAATGAAAGCTCGTAAAACTTTCCATGAGTCTGCCTCAGAGGAAAGTGAATCTGAAGCAGATAAGACCGAGGACGAAGGATCTGATGAAAATAGTTCAGATGAAAGAATAATTCGAGGCACTAACTCCCAAGAAGGAAATGAAGATCACCAAAGCAAAACTGCATATCGGGATATATTTATGCAAGGACAAAGTCAGGATAAAGGATCTAGTGAAAATAGTTCACCTGAAAGAAGAAGTCTAGGCACTGACGCCGAAGGAGGAAATAAGGATCATCAAACCAGAACTCCTTTCCGAGATACAGTTGTGCCAGGAAATACCTATATAAGAGTGATCTCCAAAAAGTTGACTATTATAAATCCCAGACATTTCCAAGTTTTCTTTGATGAATAAATTTCTTCTACAAATATTTTAATAAATTTCTTATATGAAAACATACTTTAGAAAAGTTTCAAAATGTCTCGAAACGCAACTCTGCCAAGCTACACATTTTATATTAGAAATTGCTGAATAATGTTAACATTTTTATTATTACTTGATTGAGACTCACAGATATCACTCATATTGAATTAAAAAAATATATAATCAAGAAGAGGGTTCAGTATTTTATAGAGTTAAGGATTTCAAATATCACTTCAAAGTATGTCAAACAAGTTTTTTGCCTCGTCACGCATTGCTATTTCAAAATAAAGCTGGAAAATAATTATTTACACTATTTATAATGTGGACCAAAAATGATTATTTTATACTTACGAAGATTTCTTTTATAGGCAAAAAACGATTCATCGACATTGATTCCAAGTAACAGTAGATAAATAATTATGACTATTTTTGCGTAATATTTTTTATAAAATGTAAGTTAACGTTTCATATTAATTTACCATACCATAAAATGAGAGATTATTTTAAAACTCTGAAGTCAAAATTAAATAAATCACGATAATATTCATTTGTCCATATTTTTAAATACTTTAACCTGCTCTACATATAAAAACATGAGACTGTTAACTGATGGATAAACAGCATTTAAAGTTAGTACCTCGAGCTCGAATACGTTATTTGCAATGTAATAAAGTGCCAACCTTATCTGACCCTTATCCAGTTGTCATTCTCGAAACTTCATATATTTTAAAAGAGATTTTGGAATATCTTTTTTTTAGCATTGCCGAATGTTCCATAACGTCATCTCAGGTAGGAACTATTTGTGTTTCAAACTTATATTTCCACACTCTGTTAGACTTAATTGGAACAAAAAATCGTGGTCCATTTGGATACTTTTTTTCCTTGAACATCTCATTGTCTGAAATTTTCAAACTTTTGTCAATCACCCATAAAATATTAATTTACAGTTATGATATATTGAATATTTTATATTGAAACTTTTAAATGTTTCGTACAGGTCACATATTTTCTATCAAGAAACCATGTAACTTCATTTATTCTTCATTCTTTTATTTTTCATTCTGCATTACTCTTTCAGCTCTCTCGAAATTAAGGTTCTCACACCATAGAACAGCTTCCCGAGATACATTTGTACTCGATTCTGACTAGGAGATCGATCTTCTAAACAATTGGAAGCATCGAAATTTCATAACAATTACACATAACATATTTATTTACAGCTATGATGTATTGAACATTTTATATTGAGACTTTCGAAGGCTCCGTACATAAAATATATTATAGGGGAGACCACCCTACAGTAGATAATGAACCTACAGAAGATAATCGTTAATTCTAAGCACAACCCTAGCGAAAGTTTCAGATAGGAATACCTTCCGAACCAATCCGAAGTCATTCGAATCATTCCGGAATCTGTATCCGAACAAATCGGTCAAAAATTAATCCGACTCAATCCGGTTCTACCCGAACTTCCAGTCTGAATAAATCCGAACCAAATTTTCAATCCGAATGAATCTGAACTCACATTGACCTGAAACGATTTTCAATCCGAATGAATCCAATTCAATCCGAAATCGGATTCATTCGGGCTCATTCGGATTGAAAATTCAGTGTATATCAATCCGAGTTCGGATTGATTTGGATTCATTTGGATTGAAACTTTGGTACAGATTGGTTCGTTTTGGAGTTCAGTTTGAACCGGACTGAGTCGGATTCATTTTTAAACGATTTGGGTCAAATGAAATGTAGAACTTTTTTCGGATTGGTTCGAATTGACTTGAATTGGTTCGGATGCAGATTCCGGAATGATCCGCATTGGTTCGGAAGGAATTCCTATCTGATACTTTCACCAAGGAAATATACGAAAAATAATTATTTCTCATTTTAATAGGATAACACGTATAGTGTTTTAACTATTCATTAAATTAATTTTAAAAATTTACATACAATAGCGTTTCAATTTATATTATCTACTACAGGTTCATTATATAGTGCAGGGTGGTCTCTAATACTTTGAAATATATCATATTTTGTCGGAGACTACAAGAAATGCCGAATACTGGTCATTTAGAATTTTTAACGATATTTTCCTCATTATTAGGTAAAAACCTCAAGTGCTGGCGACTCATATGGTAGTAAGATAGAAGCACAGTATCGAGACAATTATTTGCTCCCCGAAGACCAGTAGATAATAATCCTGAGAACCTGATAAAATGGAATCGAACTTTACGAAATTGAATAAATAGAGACGAAAATGATATGGTAAATATGATTTTTAGAGGAATAAATCATATTTTTTAAAGATTTTTGTTCTTACATTGAAAAAAAGACTGCGCAGGAAATTATTAAACAAATATTACATATATATGAAGACGCGTCGCTAAAAAAGTTTATAATTCAAAAGAAGCCTAGCACAGAAATTTTTTATTTGAAGTCTGTTGCAATGTATCCAAAACTTAGATTAGATTCATCAGTATCCTGAGATTTCACGAGAGAAAAATATACGATTTCAAAAGTGTCGCAATAAAAACTTTTTTTTTCACCCGGAAATGAAATATTTCCTGAATGGTACACCTTATTTGTATTTTTCTAAATTACAGGTGTACCTTGGAAACGATATATATGTACATATAGATATTTGGGAGTCCATGCTGGGAAAAAATGATTCCAAATGTACAAGAGAATTGGCTGAAGTTATTTGGGGCAGAGAAGCGCGAAAAGAAAAGTGTTTGCAGCCAAAACGACCAAATAAAAATGAAAATATGTCTCCCAATTCTCTTCGAAGGGAATTAACTCCTGAAAAATACGAATTACTGAAAGGTAAGATAGAAGATGTTCAAATAGTCTCGTTTAACGGAATATATTTCTCTCTATAATTTATCGATGAATAAAAATGTACAGAAAAATAAAAGAAAATGCAATATAAAAATAAAATTTCAGGAGAAAAGCATATAATTTTGTGTATGTTTGTTTGTGTGTGTGTATGTGAGTGGAATAATTTTCAAATTCAAGAATATTGAAATCAAATATGCAATTATAGAAGAAAATTTCTCATTACAGATTCTCTTTACAAAGAGATCAGTGATGCCGGCGTTAGGGGAAAAGCTAGAGCTGCGAGAGTGAGGAGAATTTGGCAATATTTTTCCAAGAAAATTTATTATCTTTGTACCAGAAATAAGTGAACATATGGATTCACGTAATATTGAAGTCCCTACGGGGTTTGACTCCTTGCTGAACCCAATGATGATAATGCTCGATAATTTTTCTAATAATAATGATAATTATTTTCTTTTAGTTTCTTTTCTGAAGAGTTGATTTGAACTAGTCAAAGTACTGTAATATTAATACAACATATATTAAGGGATTTATTTATATTTAACACTATTTGAGTTTATTAGATGTTAAAGGGGTATTGACCAGTGTGAATAAATATTCAAAATGTTTAATTAAAATTTCGATCATTTGGTTTTCTTTGTGATATTTGTTATTACAAAAAGTAGACTGAATTATCAGAATTTTTATTTAATATTTTAAGTATTACTTAACTTTCTCGGCTTGATTTTGAAGTGAATAAGTTGAATAATGCAATTGTTATCCTCAAATGCAAGTTAGACTTATACGATCCCTGCCTTATCGACATTTTGCAACAACTTACATACCTACACATTAAATGAGATATCGATTTGAAAATTTGAAAATTTAAATACAAGTTTCTGAGGAATGTGTTCATCGTCCTAACTTGCAATAATTAAAAAGAAAAATTCTTTCAAAAATATATACTTTTTGTAATTATAAAAACTTTAGACCGTAAAAACGTTCCTTAGTAAATTTTATTCAATTTTCGAAAGTTTAAGCTCGATGTCTCGTTTCACGTGGACGCAAGATTTTCCAAAAAAATGTCGGTGAGGTAGGTTTCGGTTATGTGTGCCCTTAAAAGGAGCCAGAGAAATTTGAATCGCTTGGACTACTTAGTAGATAATGATAATGTTGAAAATTGTGGGTCATATTATATACCTTACGAAAACCATGATTAACTTCAAAATGGCGTTATTTAATAAAGTTTTCAACACGTTTTGAGGGTGTTGTAACTTGTCACCCGACCCTACACTCAACATTAAATTGCCTCATTCTACTTCACAACTATTAGAATTAAAGCCTTGTCAGATATACGTAGGACCTACTCCTGTTCTGTATCAAGTCTGTATTCAAAATTGTCTACTTAATACTTTTTGTGTAATGTGAATATTTTCTAGATATTTTCAGCATATAAAATGGGATATTCTGCAATATCCGATTGTTTTTAAGGAATCTTTTAGGTTTCTTAATGTTGTGTATAACTGAGTTAATTCTTTGATTCCAAAATATACCTTTCTTTCAACGTATATCAATGCTGGTGTTTTCTTTAGCGACAACCAACTATGCTATTATGCTATTTGTCTAATGAACAAGCTGGATACATTAAAAATATTTTTAATGCAATAAACTAAAAAAAAATAACAATCTTTAGGCACTTTTCTTAGTGTAAGAAATTACGTCAAAAACGACGTATAAAAGGAAGTACCAAAGGACGTACTTTTGTACGTCTTTTTGTACGTCCTTTTGTCCTTCCACTTTTTCCAGTGGGTATTGTAACCATATTCAGCAGAAACTCTTGGTGCAGGAACCCTCTATCCGCAACCCGAGGACGCGTTGGGTGGATCTTTCATAGGCCCTTCAGTCATTGCGAAAAATTGACGACCTTATATTTGAGTCACGTTCCACTTTTCCTTTGAATTATAACTTTTTTCTATAACAGTAAATTGCTTATATTAAGGCAACATTTTAAACAGTTCAAAAGTCTTATACGAGTTTGTTTAGAAATCAAATAATAAATTACGCCAAATGTCCGTTAACTAACCTTCCCCTAACTCCAAATTTAAAATGAAAAATTGCAAATTAATATTAACACCATCATTCCAATATTTGTATTTTAAAGATGTCACTTATATGAAGCTAAAAAAGGAAAATATTAAGAGAGAGTTAAATATTATGGAGTCGATGATTTTTTAAATCACTTCAAATTCTGTCCCACAGATTGTTTTCTGGTCACTCTGCAACGTAGATATTTCATATACATCTGAAATACGTTCCTTGATTTCTTAGTATTATATTTTTCTATATTTAGTAGGATTGTACATATTTCTATAATAATACATGCATAATTTTTTTTGTATTTTATAATTTAGGAAGCTTTGCAGACAAGCATGGAACTTTCATTTACGAAAGTAATAATTTGTCAAGTTTGCGTATTGTGAAATAAAATGTCATTAATGTCAGTCACAAGTCGTACCCAAATAGGTGCAATTCTGACAGAATGATATTTCACTACAGACGTATTGCGAGATTATTACTTGCATACATAAAACTTCCAGGTAGATCTCTGAAGTTTCCGTAGGAATAAAATTAAAAACATTTTTATATAAAAACATGTATTACCTTATGGATCCTGAAAATTGCTACAAAAACGTTCTGCGTGTTCACAAATACATTTTTGTAACTATTAATCTGAGTGTCAGCCTAATCCCGATTTTTGGATTTCCTAAGACGTCAAAGCAAAAATTTCTGTCTCATGGGGCGGAAGTTATTCTGTATTTTTACAAATTTTTATAAAAATGTTAAGAAGTTGTTGATGTCTTCTTTACGGCGATAATTGCATCTTTAACCGTTTTTTTCTTACCATCTACAGCCTTAGAGGACTTTTCAATTTTCTTACTCTTAAATTGTGTACCGAATAAAAAATTTTTTTTAGGAGGCTCTTAGTTTCCTTAAAGCCCTGCTTCTGTGATAGATTCGAGATTTAAGGGCGCAATTGTGACTAAAAATGTTTCCTAATGTGAAAATTTCAGTGAATACTTTTCAATCAATTGACAAAAATTTCTGGTATTTATTTTAATACTTTTTTAAAAATTCACATTCACTACGTTAGTTTTCAAGAAAGTGTTAAAATCAAGCAACCTTCCTATTTTTTCTATTTTTTATTTGCAAACCCTGTTTCACATTGATAAAAAGTCTCATAAAAAAAGACTTAGAAGTGGTTCTCCAAATAAGAAACGGAGAAAAACATAGTGGATGCTTAAATTTTGTAAGACTCAAACAATATTATTATATATTCTTTAAATTGACATTTCACGTGTACTATAAATATTTTGTGAATATTGTAAGATATAGCAAAAATTCCTGTCAGTTATAAGTGAAATATATAGTTTCTTTTACACGTAAAAAAATGCAGCTCTAATTTGGATCCTAAACAAACTAATAGAAAATTATTAGAAATAACTCAAACTAATTTCAAATTTATTTTCAATTAGCATCTGCTTTTAGATGACGGTGATTGTTCTGTCAATTGATTCAATATTATTGTTTTATCAGTATATTTATGTTTTATGTGAACTTAAAAAACCACGAAAATTAGTTTTTTATAATAATTCAATAATGGTATGTTCCTTTGCTTTTAACTGCAAATTTTAAATTTGACACAAAAATAGTAATAATTGTTAAAGCTAATAATAATAATTAATGATAACCAATAAATAATAATAATTAAAGCAATGGAAAATTGCCTTAATTTAAAATACACGTTTATCAGTCAGTAAGAAAGAATTGTGGCTAGCGCAAAATTAACGAGCCTGAAAGTTTAATCATGTATGAACTCGACGTTTAAAAGAATATGATACATTTTAATAAGGCCTCGATTCAAGGCAACGAAATAACCAAATTAAAACTCTACTACGAACATTTAGACCTGGAACTCTTGAACAAAAATGTTTAATTTCGCAAAATATTAAAAATACTGTAACTTTTAGGTTTTTTACTTTTTTGAAATTATATTTGTGCAGAACTTCAGGACATTTTTAGAATAGAAGGATTGTGCGTAGAATTCGAATTTCTGAAAAATAAAGAAATGTTTATTTTTTTTGTAAATACTTTTTGTTGCGAAATTGGCCGTTGACTAATTCTAGAAAGTCTTAGGAACTCTAAAATTATGGTCAATATGTATTCATAAGTTTATATATTATGTTGAAAAATGTAAGTTTCAAATTTTCATTAGAATCCTGGACCTTTCGGCTATGATTGGAAGCCGTACTAATTTAAACATCTAAATTATAGTAATAATATCTTATTCTTCATATAAAGAAAGACATTTTTTTACGAAATATAATTCTTTGTTACATACTATTCCCCAAACCTTGAGTATTATTAAATATGACTCATTTCCAATTACCCAATCTCAGTTTAATCTCCTTTTCTCGCCTTGAACACGTGAAAGAAGTCAAACAATTTCGTAACTTATTTTTTATTGTTAGTATAAATCGTCTGGAAGCGAATTAGAAAATTATCCATAACATCACCCTTTAATTATATCACATGAAAATTTAGATATGTATCAATTATATTAATTAAATCAATTGAAAGTTTACCTTAAACAGTTATATGTTCACACTTTCCTGAAAAACTCTAATTGATGGCCATACAACTTTTACAGTTTGGCTGCATTTTCTATTTTATAGCCAGAATAATTAAAACAACAAGCTTTCATTAAAATTTACTGAAGGAAAAGAATATAATTTCTTCTCAAAAGGGGGCTTGCAATAATATTGATTATAATAATAAGAATTTGACTATTGGCGTAGGGATGTGGCGACCTCATCGCCCGAGAGCTTCGGCTCTTGCAATCAGCCACGAGGCTTCGCGCTAACTCCACAATGCAACGAATTATGCGGTTAAGTAACCAGTATCGCGCAGTGCCACCCACAATAGGCCTCTCAGGAGGGGAATTCTTACCTGTTGGCAAAGAAGCTCACCGGCGCGAAGAGGATACATGCAGAGGCTACATGACCGTTGGGTCAATATGCACCTGAAATATGCTCATAAAACGCCTCAGTATATAAGAGATCAGGTATCCTTTTTGCGAAAAAACGGATATGACGCTTTTTATCAACAAGAAGAAGAGCAACATCCTCCAGTGGACATTCCACCCGTTCCAGCAAGACCGCCTTTGCAGATAGTCGATAATGCCAATATGAGAGGTAGGAGATCTATCTACAAAAATTCTTTATCAGGATGGACAAATTAGCTGAAGCTAATACTGCTCTTTCCGATTTGCTCCCCGAAGATGTTAATCTCTGGAATATGAACTGGGTAGTTCACAAGAAGGCGGTTTCGCTGCTTAGCGACAATAGAAGTAACGATACTTTAGTACGTCTGAGTAAGACTCGCAAGCGCATTGCACAGCTTCAGTTTTAAATTGAAACGACGAGACGGCATGCATCAAATATTCAGTGCGTGGTTAGCTACATGACATCGAATAAAAAGTTCACTCCAAAAATTAGGGCAATTGCTTGAAATTTTAGGAAAGCAAATCACACACTGAACAAGTGTAAACTGTTGACCATCAAGCAGCGCTGGACGGGGAGAAAAGATCTCTCTCCACAGCGAAACAGCGCCTTGAGCGGCAAGTAAAGTGCATTCAGGAAAATTCCACCTTTCTACTCATCCTTCCCGTCTGTTCAATAAAACGTCACGTGCCGTTGAAAATCCACCTAGTCGAGAAAAGATTCAAGTCTTCTGGGAGCAAGTACATGAAGATACTTATCAGTTAAATGAAGACGCTTCAGATATATCACTCTTTCGTAACTTTTGCCAACGGCAAAAGTTACAAGGTCCAGAGGAAGAGTGTCCACTAATTACTCCTGAAGAAGTGAAGAAAGTTATCGATAGAACTAAAAACTTTTCAGCGCCAGGGCCAGATAAAATCAACGACTTTTGGTGGAAGAAGTTCACTTCGACGCACCAACATCTAGCTCGTATATTTACTACTTTCTTAAACGGAGAACAACACGTCCCGCAGTGGCTAGTGGAAAGGCGAACGGTATTGATCTCTAAGAACGGAGATTTGTCAAGTCCAAAGAAATACAGGCCCATAGCTTGTTCAAACACCAGCTACAAACTATTCACTGGCATCCTCAAAGAGAGGATATTAACATCTACCAAGCCGGTATGGAGTGCAATAGTTGAACAACGTGGATGCAAGAGAGGGCTAGCAGGTTGCAGGGAGAACCTGTTAATAGATAGGTGTCTTACCGAGGACTCGATCAGGTATCGACGCAATCTGTTAATGGCTTGGATTGAACACCGTGAGGCAGCCGATAACACGAACCATGATATACTTATCAAGCTCCTTGAGTGCCTGGAGGTGCATCCAAAAATAGTGAGATGCATAAAAGAGCTTATGCTCTTGTGGCGGACAAGATTTGTCATAACATCTGACGAAAGACAAGTGATTACCAGCTATATCACATATAAGAGGGGCGTCTTCCAAGTAGACTCCCTGAATTGGATACTTTTCTGCATCCCTCTTGCCCCTATCTATTGTGCTCCGAGGAAAAAGCTCTGGATACCCTCTGGATACCTATGTGGCTCGTCTTTGAAAGAGAACCTTAACATCCTTGTGGAGGCGGTAACTAGGTGCTCTAAATTGATTGTCATGAGCTTTAGACTGGAAAAGTGTGCCTGCGTCTACCTACTCCAAGGAAGACTAGAAACTACATGATCGCGTCAAGATTAGGTTGTTCAACTCATAGGCGGAAATACCATTCAACATTTTGGTAATGGAGAAACATATACATATCTTGGAATACTGCAAGCGGACGCCCAAAATATGCGTGTGTTAAAAACAGCCCTCGCAAAAATGTATCGCCAAATTCTCAGAAAAATTTGGGCTTCCGAATTATCTGGCAAGAATAAGATCCAGACGACCAATATGCTGGTCGTTCCTATACTGTTCTACACGTTTTGTCCAGTTAACTGGAACGTCGATGAGTTGAAGCAACTTAACCGTAGCACACGCAAGATGATAACAATCCAACGAAATCATCATCTTGGATTTTCAGTACCTCGAATATACCTTCCTCGAGATAAAGGGGGTAGAGACTTGCTAAGCTTAGAGTGTCTTTATCGAAAAACCGTTCTGGCTACAGCCTGCTCAATTCTAAATAGCACACATTCTCTTATGCGACTTGTACATCAACATGAAGTTGTCAATGCTGCGGCGTTTCTATATCGTGCCGCAGATAGGGCCGCAGAGAAGCTTGGCCTCCCATGTGATTCCAGCGACACTACACATGGCCTAGCATCACTAACACCTTTGTTGCTTCAAAACTCGTATACAGGAAGAAGAACATACGCTGATACTAAGAGAACATGCTGACAAGCCCCTTCATGTTAAATTCTATGGCATCATACGCAGAGAAGAGCTGTGGATGGGTCTGTCTAAAATGTTTCTCAAGTCTGCTGAATTGAGATCGGAGACTAAGGGATATCTTTTTGCCTGTCAAGACGGCGTTATAGAGAATATGAGAAGGCATATTCTGTATTCGATACAACCAAACACCAATTTTGTATATCACAGTTTAAGACCCTATTGCATTTACAACTTCTACATAATAATAATAGAATTCCAATCGAATGGCTTGTTTATATCGTTGCAAAAACGCATTTGTTTTGAAGTTTTGTCCGCCCATAAGAGAAGCAAGGACACCATCCTCGGATGGTTCCTCTGTTAAAATAGCTTCTTTTACACGCCCGTTAGACAAGCTAAAGTGAAGACGTCAATGATAGATACATACTGATAAGTATCCATTACGGCTTTTGGTACAAAAGTCCCACTTTTTCTATCAAGGCTAATGTCAGTACGTTTCTCCAGAGGAACTTCTTTTGCATAGATATAATTACAATAAGATCGTGAATCACCGATTTGCTGTGACAATGACCTCACGCTCTTGAATGGACTATCAAGCTTGAATGCCTGTGATATCTCCACAACTCCTGAATCTTCTAGCATCACCCTTTTTTGAAAAATGTCTTTGTTTCTCTCTCGATATTTTCTTTCATGATAACTGGACTGAAGTTTAAAATTTGAAATTTTATTGAATAGATAATTTGAGATGGAGAGACTGAAATGTTTCATATGTAGTCAATATATCAATGGTAGTTTAAATGGACTTGTTCAAAAATTTTAAAATCTACATGGATTTACAGTCAACAGAGGGTATGGTCCATCAGATTTCGAATGTGGGCAAGAAGGATGTAGGCAGCGTTTTGCACTTGTAATTCAATGCGGCAACACATCTGACGAACACATTTGTCAAATCATGTTCCACTTAATCAAGAAATCGTGAATAATCCTGTTTTAGATGCACAAGAAAATTATGATATTGGTCTTAATGATGAGCCAATGCATATCGATGAGAATGATGTTGTTGGCGAAGAAGCTGATGAGGAATTTGAAGCTGCTGAGGAAAATGAACAATTTGATTTGCGTTTTTCAGTCGTCACGATGATCGGTAGGATGCAAGCGAGGGGTATACCACTCTAAAATCAGTGAGATAACTATAGTGATAAGCTCCTTATCGCTAGCGGCGCCAGAAGTGCCCAGTCCCATAGCTTCTCGGATGATTTTTTCCTTAAAAGCTAAGAACCGTTCCTTACAGGCTTGTCGATCCTAGATTATGACGCTAAGGGAGCGTTCACATTTAATGTAACGTTATGTTCAAACTTTTTACCCCCCCCCACCCCTTCTCCATGTAACAGGTCATAACATTTCCTTTGGACCCCCTTACCCCTAACCGCAGTTACGTGAGATTTTTGGATATTATGTTTAAAAACATAATAGACGTTTTCTAAATAAAAAAATGTCTTTCAAGATAAAGTGCTGTATAGAAATAAATAAAAGAATATTTTTATGTAACACTGAAGGCTTTTGAAATACTTTTTTCAGTCACACAAATATTGAAATTACTTACGAGAAAAGAAGTATTATCAGTTTGTTTCTAAGTTTATATATATACAGGGTGTCCACGTCAGGGCTTACCGAAAATTATGCAACCCGTCTTACACGCCAATTCTATTCTTATGGTTGTGTACAGCGGGTTGCACACTTTTTGGTAATCCCTGGCGTGGACACCATGTATATAAATTTTATCATATTTTTGAAAAAATTAGAAAAGATTTCTGAATTTTCAAGACTTCTCAAATTCCTTAAAATATTTTTAGCTAAGCCGAAATTTTTTTGAAATTTTGAAAAATCATTCAAAATGTAAATAAATTGCCCGGAAATCTTCCAAAATTCTTTCAAACCTTCTAAAGTTTTGATTTGAAATAAAAAAAAAAATTGGCATTTTTTAAAATCTTCTACAGTTTGAATGTTATTTCAATCTCTTAAAGTCTTCTTAATATTTCTTAAATTTACTTAATTTTTCGTATTGGTCAATCATACCAAATGAAAACATTTTTCTTTAAAATCTTCTACTCATTTTCGAAATTTAAGAAAATATTTTGAAATAAAAATTCCTAAAATATCTTATAAGTTTTTACTATTTTTGAATCGTTTCAAAACGGTAGGGTAATAATCTTCTTGGTAACTAATTCACCTTTTTGGTTGAAAGTTGATGCATTTCGTTGAAAATTAATCTCTTTTTGGTAAAAAAAGCAATCTTTTAGGTTCAAATTTCATTTCTTTGGCTTGAGATTTTATTTTTCATTGAAAATTATTTTTTTAAACTGAAAACTTGACTATTTAATGTTTGATTGAGCACCAATCTTCTTCAGTTGAACATTCATCTATTTGTTTGAAAATTTCTGTATTTTGTTGAAACTTTGTATTTTGTGATATGAATTTTACACAAAAAACCTGTGGAACAGACTTTAAAGTGATTTTGAAAATCCTTAACTCAAAAATATTTAACTCTTTTAAATGTTCATCCTTTCCAAGATAATATAAGTAACATCTGTAAATTTCAAATATTTAAAAATTGGTGTAAATATTATTTGACAATTTTTCTTTTTAAATTTTTAGTTTCGAATAGGTGCGTACAAGACATTTTGCGTACTTTTTTATTTATGATTTCTAAACGAAGTTGTCCAAAATTTGGAAACTTTATTAAATTGTATACATATGTATACCATTAAGCCATTTCCCTGTCGGGGTAGGCGTGACACTACCCGATTCGGGTAGTGTTTCTAGGTGGATAGTTTCTTGTAGTAAATAACTACAAGTGTGGGCTCACCACACCCACGACGGGCCAACAGCACGCATTATTCCCAAACGGTAACACATCCAAGTACTAATCGCGCCCAACATTGCTTAACTTCATTGATCTAACGAGAACTGATGTTTTCATCGTGGTATCGCCGTTGATATATTTTCAATACCTTACGCAGATAATATTAGAATCAAGTTATTATTCAAAGAAAAAGTGGAAAATGACTCAGACTTAAAGTGGCAATTACAAAATACATATTCCAAAAAATATAGATCTTATAATATAAATCTTTTTATGAAAACTTTAGTCACGGTACTGGTCGTTTCACACAAGCGCTGAATCAATTCCTCTAGTTAGTATATAAGAAAGTTCCAAATTACACCTCTCAATGTGAAGCGTACGTCTGCGTAGTTACGTCGAAAGCGTTTTATATGCGTAGTAATATATTAGGTTTATTTATATGTGTATTATGTGTGTTTTAGTAGGTTTAGGCGTCGTCAGTGTATTTTTAACGAAATTGTATTCTGATTGGCTGTGACTGGCTAATGTGTATGTAAGTGTATGCTGTTGACTGTGTATAGGTTTTTTTTTGATTCACAGAAGCATACGGTTTACCAAACTGTCAGTTAAAGTTTCTCGAGTGTCAGTGATTCCTTCATACCTTTTCTGTAAACCCACTTATATTTTCTACCAAGCCCTCGACCGCGTTTTACCCAATTGATCAGTAATCTTTATCTAAAGTTTCATATATTTTACAATTATGTGCATTAAAATGTCAACTACCAAGTACAGTATTAATTAAAGTACAGTTCAGAAGTTATTCGTGTCAGTTTGTCACACTTTCATGTTTGTGAATGAAGTATTACCGAATTTCGTTTTACCAAACTAGAAATGAAATTTTATCAAAGTGTCCATATGTCCCAACTTTACCCAACTGAGTTTGGTAAAGTTTCTCGAACTATTTTTCTCCGTGTGCCTTCTTAGAAAATCAGCCATTAATTCTTTATAAATGATCAATCATCGCGTTGAATAATAGGGTCGTTGCAAAAAACTGTTAATTTGTTTTCCAAATTTAACTTCAAATGTAAAAATAGATAACCATTTCGATTACGAGGGAAAGAATTTTTGTGAAGCCTCTTTATTTTATGAAGTCTGTACTTGGATTTTTAAATATGCAAATAAGAGTGGGTCGAAAAAACAAAATTTTGGAAATCGGAAATGAAACTATGTAAAAAGTAGCGGCTTTTACCCTGAAAAAGTAAAATGAATCAATTTCATTTTACGTTTCTGGAAGCACCACCAATGACTATTAATATTTAGTAGACCCCTGTTTTCAAAAATAATTTTAAAACCAACAGAAATATACATACACGAGTAGAAATAATTCGTCTTGGCGTCTGAAAAAGTGAAAACTGCAAGCCTCTGCATATTGAAAACCTGTTAATAAATGGACCTAAGCTTGGTGAATTAATATAGGCCCATTAGGACTAAGTGGCAGCACTTGACTTATTCTGTCCCATAAGTTGATGCGGTGACCGATATAAAAAAAATATGACAAAATCTCTGAAGAATATCTTCATTCCGTGGAAAAACTTCTTAAAACATTAGTAAAAAATCATTTGTGTGCAGTAACATAACCTAGAAATATGTTACTGATTCTATTAGTACATTAAACTGAAGATTAGTGACATTTGACTAACAATTAGTTACAACTTAAAAATTTTCATAACTATGGAATTTATTTTCTAATTGTCAATAAAATTTGAATTATTCGAAGCAGAAGAGTTAAGCGTTATTCATTTATTTTAGAGTTAGATATGACCAATAAACTATTGAATGAATTTATTTAGAAATTAGATTTTAAAAGTAACCATAAATTATATGTAATAAGTTAAATCAGTTACAGCCAGGGTTGCCACAGACTAATTTACTAGAAAAAATGACTAATTTAGGCAAAAAGTGACTAAAACTAACTACTGTTCATAGAAGAAGTGTCTATGAGTTCAATAGGAACACATATCGTCCAAAAAATGTAGATTCAATTACAAAATGTTTTTATTGTTTTGCATGACCTAATTGTCCGAAAAATTGTAATTGGTTTTATTACAAGGTAAATAAATAACCATTGATACTCAACTGCAATGTATTCATTTTCCTATACTAAATCTTAATGTATTGCTTTTGCTGCAAAAGTATTCAATTATAGTGAACTTCTTCCTATTCTAAAGGTCTTGAAACGTACATGATCAATTATTTTAAGGCTGGGTAAGCCCCCACCTTTACCACGATTTGTCAGTTTATTTTTGTCAGGCGACGTTCATTGGCTGTCCCGGCCTTGTATCGCTGCGCTTGCTCTGGTAGGTATTCACTTGTTCGAAATTTCATTTTCCCTAAAACTCATTTTGCCGAAAAAATCACTAGATTACTAGCCGCCTTCGAAACAATTGATAGATGTGCTTCTGCTTGGCCAATTAAAATTGGCAAGCTAAAGCCCATCTATCAATTGTTTCGAAGGTGGCTAGTAATCTAGTGATT
>CAKNXH010064915.1:0-11982 GCA_932178445.1 Andricus quercusramuli | reverse complement strand
ATTGGGCAAGCAGAAGCCCATCTATCAATTGTTTCGAAGGCGGCTAGTAATCTAGTGATTTTTTCGGCAACATGAGTTTTAGGGAAAATTAAATTTCGGACAAGTGAGTACCTACCGCTTGCTCTGAGCAACTTTTTCAACAGTACAAGTGCCGAAAAGCTCGGGTCGATTTGAAATCAATAAATACTATCAATAATAATACAGATAAATAAACCCGCCTCTCAGCGGAGAGAGAGGGTTGTGACTCTTGCATGAAAAATACCAGCAGCGTAGGACAAAGATGCAGTACGCAGGTTCTTACATGCGCAGATTGGGCAATATTATGCATTCTGATTGGAAACGGTTCAGACGGCCTTGATTTGCGTACTTGAAAAAGTCGCGGTCCGTTAGCATGTCAGTGTTTTCAAGTGTCTCTTAAAGTGTTTTTGTTGACGTACGACAATTTGCCACCTAAAACTCAATCTAATAGAATCAAAAAACGACTCAAATATTCCGTGGAATAGTGAGTTTTCTAGCATGACGTCGCGGCAATACTAGCATAGGTGGAAATGTCTGGATGGTTAGCATATATAGTTCTTGACATAGGAGTGCAGAGAAGTTTGTAGAGAAAATATTCTAAACATAAAAGTGAGTAAGTTATAGAGGTATGAATATCAATATTCTTAAAATATATCATGCTAGAATCGGTGATAATTTCAGCCGTCAGGAAGGTTACCACATGGGATTGCAACTGCATACGACTTTTTGGAGGAAATATTTTAAACGTAAAAGTGTAGAATGTATTTTCTCAATCATGTTCCATTCTTTTATCGATTGACGATCTTTCAGTGTCACGAAACACAAGCAACTGTCCGAAATTTGAGGTTAGAGTACCCGATCTGATACACTAACCTGAATTTACGGATATTTTATTTCATTTCGTGACACTGAAAGGTCTTCAGTCGGCAAAAGAATAGAACATGACTAAGAAAATACGTTCTAAACTTGAGAAATGTTGCTATTCGTACATTAATAACTCACTTTTATGTTTAGAATATTTCCTTGAAAAAGTTGTCTGCATTCTCATGACTTCATGCTAAAAAACTCATTTCAAGGCTTCCCGCTCTTCGGGCTCTCTTTTCATTTTTTAGCCATTGATGCGGGCGTGACCGTATAGCCCGTACAGGGACCGTGCTGGGAGGTAAGGAAACTGCGCAATTTCGAATAAGCGTGTATAGGGGATTTGTAATAGGTGAACTTTCGAATAGGCGATATGCAGAATAAGCAAAAATTCACTGTAATACGAAAATCTGTATCAATATAAAGAAGCGAAACGGTGCAAAAATCTTGATGTGGGCCCAGGAATGTTCTGACCAGTTTGTCCTACTCATGGTGCGGCCCCGGTCAAAATGTCAACTGACGAAGCCCACAAATGGCTCGTAATATTAGAAAAAAAATGTAATTTTTGAAAATACTATGAAGAAATTGAAAACAGCTTTAAATTGAATGAAGTTTGATATTTTTTTCCACAATCTTTTCACTTATACTGCATTATTTAGAGAAAATGTTCCCATATGGTAAACATTGATCTAAGAACAGGAAAACAAACTCTCTTCATTTGAGTTAGTTTCAATTTATACTAATTTCAATGAGTGATTGAATTCTAGCTATAAGTCATTTTGTTTTTACGCAAGAATCAGTCAAGCTTACGAGTTCATCAGCGAAAATAACTGATCCTTAGCTCAAATTCAGTCACCCATTGAAATTAATAAAAAAATTGAACTGATTAAAATTCAGAGAGAACATTCCAGCAAAACAGATTTTGTTTGATCCAATGTTACCTTTATCAACGCGTCAAATCATGATGACTTGATCATTCTTTCCTCTTACGTCAACTAAATAAACATTCCTCGCGTTATATTTTTAGTATAAAAAGACAACTTTGCAGATTGAGATAAAATACTTCTTGTTCATCTTGGCTAGAAAGTCGATATAAAACGAATCATTTGATCATGAAGTACCCGATCTTCTGCTTATTGGCTTGCTGTGCCTTCGAAGTGAGTCGCCCATCAATTTTTCATAAATGAATCACATTGAATAATTAATTTATATATTCAATATTGAACGTCACCACGTGGATATCTGAAAATAAAAAAATTCGCCTGTTTTCAGAAATCCATAAAAAGCAAATTAGGCTCTGATTTAAATAATTGAAAAACAGTTAAAATAACTAAGCTTAGATGTTTTCCTAATAAAACATATATACATATATATTTATATTAAATGTATTGAACATTAAATAATAAAATTGAAAGAAAAATTAATTTCAATTTTATGATTACTTTTAGTCTTCACAGGCAGTCTTCACAGATAAGTCACACAAGGATATGCAAAATTTGCGTGATGTATCTATTAATAAAATAATGAGCGTCCTGGTTAAATTAGGAAGTGCTGCTGAGGTCAGTTGGCTGAAATAATTTTTAATTTATAATATTTGTTTAATATACAAAATTGAACCATTCCTGTAAATGCTTTCATCTTCTTTCTCACTAGCTTGCAATGGAAGCTGCAGCGAAAAAAGGAGTGAAGTATGAAGACTTGTCGAATTGTTTGGAGGATTATCAAAATTTCTCGTTTCAAACTCCAAGGAACCAATGCTGCGAGTGTCATGATAAAGCCGCTAAACATAACAATATTAAGGTACATAAAATATTATTTTAGATCTGTTTCAAATAAAATATGCGCTTTTTTCCAATCCAGCTACACATATTCATTACTTTAATGTGAAACCTAAACAGTTGCGAAAAAGTTTTACTTTAAATGTCGACAAAAAGTATGAGTCTTAGTCAAAGTCTCCTGCGAATATTGCACTCCTGGAAGAATGTAAATAAAAATCGCTAAACACTGTTAATTACATTTTTTAAACATTTGGGTACATAACACATTCTCAGTGGCGGATCTAGCGAACAGCCAACATGACAGCTGCCTAAGAGGGCAAAATTTCGATCGTTGATTCCAGATGATTCACAATCATAATAATCATAATTTGCATCAACAATATTATTCGATAACAAAGAAACGGCATAATAATCCTATTCTCTTGTCAATATTGTCCGCTTCTGATGAACACTTATTTAATCATTCGAAAAAACTATGGAGGGGAGATAGGGCGGCAATTTCACAATTGCCTAGGGCGGCAAATGAAAACAAAAACTACGCATTCTATGAAAAAAAAGATCATTGACAAATTTGTAGCTCTTCCTTGGGCGAAAAACATTTGTTTCTATATTTTTTTCATAGCTTGTGTCGTTTATCGAGACAAATATTTATGTTTTATTTTAAATGTTTTTTTTTTCACAAATAACACAAAAACTACGCGTCCTATCGAAAAGTTGACGTTTTCATGCTTGTAAATGGTGCCTAAAGGACCTTATTTGAGCAGACTGTGCGCGAAGCAATTTTCGCGCATGCACAGTTTGAAGATGGCTTACTTTAGACACTGGTGAAAAAGCTGCGCATGCGCACATTCGAGATGAGGTACTTTAGAAACTGGCATAGGTAATTTTAAACACTGGTGTTGGTATCTTCTTCAAATAAATTTAGATTGAACTTGATCAAACGTTTTAATGATTGAAGTTTTGTTTTTAGGGTTTTTTTTCAGAGATTACAGAACATTTTTTTCATACATTTTTTATCAAACATTTAACAAAAAAAAATTTTCTCAACAAAAATTGTTTACTCCACTCTATGCAATATAAAATTAGTTGCCACCTCCTAACAACTTTTTTGGACGGGCGTTGCAAAAAATAGCGTGTTATACACGTGCTCGTAGGTGATTGGTAACTTGTGTGATTGCATCATTCGCCTGCGGCTCGAAGCACTCGTATACGTTTTCGCACTCGTTTCGCTCGTGCACTAACCACCGACTCATGCTTCGAGCCTTCGGCTTATTCTGCAGAATTCAAGCTCGCACACAATCACCTATTTTGCGCACTTGTATCACGAATAACTATTTGGGTGCACGATTTTTGTCGATTCATCCATTTTCGTTTCTTGCATAGTATAATCGCAAAGTGGAATTTTTTATTTTTCATTATTTTTTGTGTGATCAAAATTTGAATCTATAATGTTACCGTGTTTACAGACTAAAATGGCAACAACGACGACACCGACGGAAACGATGGACACAGACGTAAAAACTATTTTTTTTTCTGATTGAGAGGGCCTCAAAACGTCTTCATTGTATGGAATCCGCGAAGTCATTTTTCACATAAAACCAATACCTTCTCATTGACGAGAATGTAAAAAAATAGTAGGGTAGACCGGGGTCAAAAAGCCAAAATTTACTTTTCATAACACTGTGTCCAAGCGCTGACTGATGGTTCTTCTTGCCCCACACATGGGGCCAAAAAGTTCACAGCAGTGCACAGTGGGCCAGAATCAGAAATTCCTAGACAAAACCATACTTACTGGTTTTTGAGGTCGCTAATAACAAAAATAAACTTCAAAAATTTCAAAAATCAGTTCTCAAAATCGTGACCTTATTTTTGAAAAAGTTGGTGTTTTTCGTTGGAATTAGTTACGGAGGGGGTTTTGAGGTCGCTAATCACATATGTGTTTGAAAAATCAAAATTCGAAATAGCTTTCTATACATTTGTCACGCGCGCTGACCAGGCCTGAACGCAGGCCTGCGTTCTGGCCTAGTCAGCGCGTGGGCGACTTCACTAGATGTCTTCTTGCAAAAAAGGGGGGACAAAGTTGAAGCTCCGATCTTGCGATTGGATTCTTTATCCTTTTTCCCACGTAAGACAATTGAAAGCTGCTCTGGATCTCCCAGATCACTTCATCTTAAAACACGTTAATTCACGTTAACTTAATACATGAAATAGCTGCTTTCAAGCATAAGTAAATTTTGTACATACCTCCAGGATCCCCCTCCATTTCGCACATTTATTTCACAGCACTTATTGACTGATATATTCGTACTATCTTCAAGCGCATGAAAGTCGATGTACATTCGAGTCGCGCGCGTTCTTCGGCGAGGTGAAGTTTGAGTGCGGACGTGCCGTCGAATATTCGATCAAACCATCTGCTATTTCGGATTTGAGCGCAGTCATACCATCTATACAAAAATTCGCAGTAGATTACCTCGAATGGTAACTCTCGATTTTGGGTTTTTTGTCCAGGAATTTTGGATATGGTCCACAATGCTGTGGGGTAAGAAGTACCAACATAAGTGGAACGAAATTTCTTTCATATTAAATTTTACAGAATGAACTCACAGTCAATAGACACAAATTATTATGAATGTTTGGACAACTGATATGTTTAGAGACACTAGATCAATTGCTCGCGTGGGGTGCTTTCAGAATAAGCTTTGTAACAAGCAGATGATAATAGATTTTTTTTCGTCAGCTAGTAATTGTCAAATAGCCTAATACCATACAGACTCTGGAGTAGAAAAATCCACTTGGTACTTTTCACCACCCTCCCCTCGTTCCCATAATTGACAGTCAAATTTCTGAATCAACACAAAATATTTTGAATAGTAAGCTATCTGCACCACAAGAATACATAATTACGCATCAAATTATATCTTTTTCATAGCTTCAATTGTGAACACATACGACACGGGGGCGAAGCCTCGTGATAAAAATTGGAAACAAATATTTCCAATATGGCCGATTATGGAGCGACACGTTCGCTCATGTGAGAACTGGGGGAACTAAAATCACAAGCGGCCGTACGGGCGGGATATTCAAATTTGAAATATTGTATTTGATAATGTTGTCAATAATTCGTAATACTGTTCATTGATATCATTACATACAACAATTGAAGTACATAATAAGATCAATAATTGGTTTTACAAATTATTGACAACATTATTGGTGAATGGAATTCAATCAAAATTATTTTGAACAACAATAAACAAAGATTCTGAGCATGGATATGTATTCGACACAAATCACTGTATGATTACTTTTTATTTTATCGTGGATTTGAAGAAGTATAATGAAGGTTCTCGTAGGAAAAAAAACCCTAATAAAACAGTAATAAAACCCAATTTAGAGGTTATGTTACATTCCTCACAAACGGCATGACATATTCTAAAGTAATTTCTGTATTTCGTAATATAGGTAATTCTTTTCGAGTTAATTGAAAAATTATCGTAAAGATTTCACTATTATGTTTATTGGCAAGTCTAAGAATCTGGGTAAAAAATAGCGTCAATTTTCAACGTTTTCAATCATGATGTTTCAAGTGTCAGTTTTCAGTGCTACCATACTAACGATTTCAAAGTTCACTACATTTTCGCAAACTGTGTATTTTAAAATTCCCTAGAAAGGACCCTAGATCGAACTGGGCCAGAGAAGTCAGATTTGCTACCGGAAGTTCCAATGCTGGCTTCACCCCCGTGTCATAAGACTAACGTGGGAGTCATCTGCCAGGCTGTGATTGGTAATCTCGTATTGCGCGAAATTGGAAAGTGTTTCGGTCCAAGCTAGGGTATATTATATTGATATTTCAAAAGTTCGGATAGTGAATACATTGTGCCTTCTTCAGTGGCCATTTGTGGAACTACTTCCGTGTCAGTGTGGCGGCGTTCGGAACTAATCCCGAGCCGCTAGCTGACACCATTCGGTAAACGGCTATCCAACGCTCACTTTTTAGTGGGCGTTATAGACTCATAACATGGTGGTTTCGAATAAAGTTTTATTTTGTACGAAGACGCGGTCTCATAATGTACTGCTAAAACAAAAGTAAACGATAATTGCTTCATATTGTGCAATACGAACATTGACAGCAGTTTAATAGTTTTTCAGGTATTACATTGATCAAGGTAGCAAACATAACTAAAGTTCGGGGAGATTACGATATCCGCGGCGACAAAAAAGTTTTAATGTGGATTCATATAGGAGTTTTGGCGAGAAAAACGAATCTGAAATTTTTGAATCGATATGTCGAGTAACACCCCTACCCCTTTTCTCACGCTTCGTGGGGGTGGGAATGCACCCCTGTGACTAGTCACAGAAATAATGTAAGGTCACACGCCTCCACTTCTCCAACGCTTCGTGGGAACGGGAAGGCACCCCTGTGACTGGTCACAGAAATAATGAAAGGTCACACCCCTGCCCCTTTTCCAACCCCTCGTGGGGGCGGGATGGCATCCCTGTGACGGGTCACAAAAATAATATAAGGTAACACACCTACCCCTTTTCTCACGCTTCATGGGGGTGGGAAGGCACCCCTGTAAATGGTCACAGAAATAATGAAAGGTCACACCCCTACTCCTTTTCCAACGCTTTGTAGGGGCGGGAAGGCACCCCTGTGATTGGTCACAAAAATAATGTAATATGTAATATCTAATAATGGAATATTTTCTCAGTCCGTTTTAAAATCCCATACCTAATCTTTTGCTATAGCATGATATTCCAAATTATTAATAGTAATTTTAATTACTGAATGAAGAAAGCAGGAAAGGAAATCAAGCAGATAATTAATTATGTAGCATACATTACTCGTATGAAAAAAAGGAGCATACGTAAGGAAAGCGAGGTTATGTCCATCTAAAAGAACTGACAGGACAGAAAAATAAATTTCTGTAATTCATATTTTTAAACAAGCAAGTTATTTATTAATTATAAATAGAAGAATATCTCGATACCTAATTGCGAGCTATCGATTTAAAAGTATGTGAGTCTTTGTCTTGTAAAAAAATCCCATATCGGAATGAAGTTTAAGAAATGATATACATTTGGAAAAAGTTTAAAAAATCGATACATCTCGAAAACTATTCGAGATCAAAAATCAAATAGGAATCCGCTTTAAAACTTTGTCGCCACGGATATCGTAATCTTGCCTAATTTTCAAACTGAGTTTATGAGAAAACAAGCTGAAATAAAATTGAATCCCTGTTTTTTCTGAGGTTGATTCTGCATTACTGAATGCAATATTTGCTTTTCCTGGGTGAAAAATATAGAGGCTTTCAACTAACAATTGTAAAACTTAATTTGTACCGCTTATCTCTAGTTTGTAGCATATTCGATATATTTCAAGAAAGAATTCTGACATTTTAATGCGTGACAACAAAAGACTCAACTTTTTATAAATGACAAGCATACAATCAATATTTATAAAAATAGTAATGAATTAAGATTATACGAGAAATGTCAACACAAATATGAAAAATTATTCTTTCTTTGATTACAGTTGGCAAAAAAATGCTATCTTGATATTATTATTGCATTTGAAAACGAGGGAAAAAGAAGGCGTGCTAATATTAAGGCATGTTTCGCGAAAGCTGTACATGAGGTGCAGGCAGCTTCAGTAAAGAAAACGAAGAAACTATAAAGTGTAACTGTCATTGTATTAATAGCAATAAACAACTTGAAAAATAAAATTGATTGAATTGACTTTCCCATCTCGAGCTGTACAAAAATGTAGCCTGGAGTCATTCTGAAGATCAACATTCTTTCTCCGAAAACTTTCTATAAAAGAGGTAGTCTTTCGCTGTTTTCCGATATCTTCTATATTGTCAAGTGAAAAAAAAACGCGAATATATTTTCTTGACCAAACGCCATATTTTATTAACAGCATAATACTTGTAAGAAAAATGTATGATTTTATCGCAATTCAGTCGACCGGGAATTCAACCGGCATGTTCACTTTTCAAATTGTATATAATTTTCATGGTGATAACGAAGTTCAAAAACGGAAAATCCCGAGTCGCACGAGTGTCCACAGAAAAAACTAAGGGATCAGTAATGCTGCGGCTCAAGTGAAATTTGGGATCATTTAGAACTTAGGCTCTAAAGGAACTCTTATTTAGGGTTCCTTTTTAGTTTGTTCATATCCGATAGATGGCCATCGGCGGTTTCCGACGTTTTCAACTACGCATGTGCCGGGAAGCGCGGGCCTATTTGAAATCAATAAATACTATGAACAGTCACACAGATAAATGTTAACAAAATTTTTTTTATTCTTATTCAAAACAAATTAGATTGAATTATAGAAATACCTAGCTTCTTGAAAAAATTTTATATTAACCTAATATTGCAAGTGTATATTGTATCATTTTAAATAGTCCCGCGCTTTTTGGGCATGCGCAGTGGAAAACTTCGGAATTGCAACATAACCTTAAAAATTGTCACATTTCATGTGCGATATCTTCCTTTCAAGAATGACTAATGTCTATGATTTTAGTTTCTTCATTAATTTTTTTCCAATGCAATATTATTTAATTCCAATTATAAAGCATAATGTGCATCATTAACTTGTGCAATCTTTGAAGTGAGTCAAGGCAGTAGTGAGAAAAAGGCTCTATTAGAACCATTTGAATCCACACTTGGGTTCATTTAGAAACCATTTATCATTTTGGGTTCCTTTTCAGCAAGAGAGGTTCCTTTTTGTTGCAGCTCCTTTGGAACCAAAAATAGGTTCTAATAGAAACCCCAGTTTTTTCTGTGTGCCTGTAGAGAATGCGTGAAAGAAGTGTCCCTTCCATGGGTTAATATTGAAACAAATCTCATGAAGTATACACTTCTCTGTTTGTAGTGTTTTTATCATATAATTTGAGAACTTATTTGTCAAATATCGTCGACGTTCACTTCAGTTTAGTGGAAGGATTCCTCAAGATGATGCAACCGATTTGGGTTGAAATTACAGGCTAGTCCGACCATTTTTCATTTCATTTTTTTGTCCGTAATCTTCAAATTTGGTTGTCTTCCGCAAGTCGAAAATCTGATTTACATTCTACTTCGGACGATAGCATTCGATAACTTAAGGCTCAAGTGGAAACTTTAGTTTCGGTTTTGTAACTGAATGATTCTCTTCACAATGTAAAAGGAAATATTCTGTTTTTCAAAGGGTCAATACATTCTAGGGTAAGAACTGGCTGAATTTATTATTATGCTGGCGCGTTAAGAAAATATTAGGGAACGTGTATTGCCAATCATACACTGAGAAACCCTTGTTTGTATTTCTTGCACGAAGGAATAGTAAGGAGTGGTATCACCCTATGTGTTCGGTGAGCAGAGGTGGGACAAGTGACGTCCAATAATTCGTTAATGCTAGCTACGAATGAAAACTCGAATGCTCCCCAGTGCACATGCGCAGAGCTGTTTTCGCAGTCACATGTTATACCCACTCAATATGTTACCTTTTGACATCTCGATGCACATGTAGGTTATGTTCGTTTGTTTATGTTCGTTCAATACAAAAAGTTCGAAACTTCAAACGCGTGTTGACATCGTTGGCATGGCAACCGCCAGTGCGCATGTGAACGGGGGAGCATACGAGTTTTCATTCGTAGCTAGCATTAACGAATTATTGGACGTCGCTCGTCCCACTCCCCACTTACAGGGATACTACTCCTTACTATTCCTTCGTGATTTCTTGTTAAAAATCACACTAGATTTCACTATCTGAACTTTGCAATGAGAGGCAAAAAGCAAATTTTAATAATATTTACTAACCTCAATAGTAACTCGTAGCTACTTAAAGAATTATAAAATATATTGGAATAAAAGTTAAAACAATTGCATTTATTGTAAAAGACATTTGAAGTATTTATTAACCTCTGTAGTAAAACTGCAAGTCTGCACTATTTACTAATTTTGGTAGGAGAAAATAGTAAATTTGTTGGATTAATATCTGTAGAAGATAACAGTATTTACAAAGTGCTGTAGTAAAATGATGCGCAGGGACCGTGCGCACTGAATTACTAACTGGTTAGCAAAATCTACTACAGTGGGAATAGTAAAAAAATAAATACGTGTTGCTAACTTTCACACAAGCCTACCTACACACATGTTCTACATTTAACGCATAATTCACATTTATTTAAATTAAGAATTGACAACATTAGAAATTACATATATGTATATATTCTTAAAAGATAGTATTTTATATTATAAAGCTGAAACAGAAAAATCGGGTTAGAAGAAAACGAAGGCTGGCGGGAATCGAACACGCGTCTCCGGGACAGCAGTCGGGCGATGATCCATCTACCTATAAGACATTGTGGGACTCAGAATGAAAACTTCCATATGACCTAAATGATAGAAAGTTTATTGGTTCTAATTCATTTAATCCTTAATTGATTAATATTCATGATATTTTTATAATTTTAAACAACAAAATTTTTAATGTAATTAAAATAAGTAAATATATTTTTTTTAATTATGTTTTTTTGCGGATTTTGCATTGAAACATAAATTAGATGTCATTTTCGCAACCTAAAAATATGATCGGCGATCGACAAACGTCAGATGCACTCGGCCGCGCTCGGTCCAAGGCTCGATACTTTCTGCTAAATCAGTTAGTAATATTTGGGACCAAATTTAATAATTGGTATTAACCTTTGTTACAAAAAGTAGGAAATGTCCATAATTCACATCGTGTTCCCACAGACAATAGTAATTTCTTCTACATATTTAGTATATTATGTTATTTAAAATACTTATTACTTTTATTTTTTTTTGTACAATTTATTAATTTCTCTACTAATTTTTTCTACATCGGATTTTACTACAGAGAATAGTAAGGATTGCTATTACCAAATAGGAAATCTTCTTATAAAAATAGTATAACTTATTATTTATGTATTAAAATGTCAAAATTTAAGCATTTTGCCCCCATTTGCTATCCGTTTTAGTAATTTTTCTAACCTAAAGTTTCTCAGTGTACCAAACAATATCATTAAAATTGAAAAAAAAACTTGTCAAGCGAAACAAATGCTACAATAAGCAACATATTCACATAAAAATTCTTTACGGAGCTATTTATTTTACTTCGAGTTATGTACTGAAAATAGCTGTTGCTATATATTGCTATTGATATATAGCTATAAGATTCGCAGCCGCTTGTTGTTCGCGTATTTATTCGAGTTCTGCCTGCCTACCTACATACGTACCTAGCGGTCTGTCTACCTACAACCTATCTTTCCGCCTGTCTACCTACCTACCTACCTACCTACCTACCTACCTACCTACCTACCTA
>CAKNXH010064914.1:0-15877 GCA_932178445.1 Andricus quercusramuli | reverse complement strand
ATTATTGAGCCCATTCGTTCCATTGGTAAACTTGCCCCATAGCCTTGTTCAACTTACCCCACCTGTAGGGCAAGTTGAGCGACTTTGAAGTGAACATTTTCACAATATTGACAATAACTTCTAAGCCAGGTCTGAAATATTTTTTTTTCTAAAGGCGTTTAAAGAAGGATAAATTACAAATCCAACAGTATAGGTATCAATTGAATTTGTTGCGTCGTTTGAGAGTTGTGACCGATTAAGTGAGAAATCGCTCAACTAGCCCCGCCCTACCCTTCTTATTTCTCAAAAATTATATTATACTTAAAATTATACGACAAAACAAAAAATTGGATTAAATGGACTGATAACTAACAAATTATGGGAATTAAAACCAACTACAAAAAATTTTCATACCGATTTCTTGTTATTGGGCATTTCAGCCTATCCATTCGAGTCACCTTTTGCAAATGCTCGATATATCATTTAACTCGTGCTTAGCGCTCGATACGTTATTTATCTCGTGCTACGCGATCGGTGCTTGTAGATCCCCCTAATTTGTGCGCATGGGCTTCCTAAAATTAAAGGTTGGACCATTGGTCAGTGTAATTTTGTAATTTTGAGTTTTTTGTTAAAGCTCTTTCGGCTTTAATAAATACGTACTCTCCCCGTATCTCGCGTTTCACACTCGAATAGAGTTCGTCCAAAACATAACATTTCTTTTATCAGTTTCGGTGAAAATAATTTTTTTTAGTCACATTTTCACGACTAAAACAAAAACTATGATCCCTATCAAAAAATGGTAAATGTTTGATTTCTTGAAAACCATTTTCAGCGGATATAACCAGAATCGTGGTTTAAAAGAGTTTGGTTAGCGAACTTTAATTTTGACTTTTAAACCTTGAAAAAGTGTGCCAAAGCACAATGCATAATCGGATGAGTCTTTCGAAAGTTATCCGATATACAGAAAACGGCGACGAAGACAACGACAGAACCCCTTCTAAAAGAAAGTAATTGAGTCCGATTCATTCCGATAGAAAGTTGAATCGGTGACAGTTGGGGTAACATCCTTCAATCGGTTTTAACGGGCTTCATCTAGTCAATCATTGTTATCTCTTTATGACAATCGGTCTTAATTGGACGCAAGTAATCACATATTACCCTGGCGAAAGTTTTGGTTTGAAAATTGTCCTATCGATGATTGATATAACTTATTCTATAATTAATTTAAATTCTTCAGTTTTTAATACATTTAATAGTCATTTTTCTTTTTTTTTCAATAAGCCATAAACTCAATTGATAGATTAATAATTTTAGTTTCGAATATTTTCAAATGAGTTATTTGTTTGATTCAGGATTTTCATTTTCGATCATTTTATTTTTTTGTTAATTTGTACTGCGTTTTCTGATTCTTTATCAGCCCTATCAATTATTAATCCTATCTATTTCATAAATAAATATTTATTCCGTGTAATTTTGAATTAATCTTCTTCTTAATAATAATTTTAATAGTAATCATTTTAATTGAAAGTTTCTCAAAAATAATTTTAAATCTTATTCTGCATTTTTTTCAAGTAAATCTAAATTAAATCAAACATTTAATTTCGGATTATTATAAATTTCTTATTTGTCTAATTCTGAATTTTTTTTTCGATCATTAAAAATCTTCTTATATAAATTTTTGCATAGTTTATAATTCGTTACATTGAATTTTCGGCTATTTTCATGTTTATCAATTTGTATTCACGTTTTTGTGATTTCATCTGGCCAACGGCCATACCACGCTGAAAAACCCAGTTCTCGTTAGATCACTGAAGTTAAGCAGTGTTGGGCGCGGTTAGTACTTGGATGGGTGACCGTTCGGGAGTGATGCGTGCTGTTGGCTCGTCGTGGGTGTCGTGAGCCCACACTTGTAGTTATTTACTACAAGAAACTATCCACCTAGAAACACTTCCTGAATCTGGAAGTGTCACGCCTACCCCGAAAGGGAAATGGCTTAATGGTATGCATACATACATATACATCTTAGTTCTATAAATTATTAATGTTATTTATTTTATAGCTAATTATTTCTTAATGGTAATTTTTATTAATTGTAATTCTAATCATTTTAATTTTGTTAAACTTTTAATATTTTTAATAGTAATTTTTTTTTTTAAATAAATTATAAACCAAATTAATAGGTAATTGATTAAAATTTTGAATATTTTTAAGTTTGTTATTTGTTTCATTCAGAATTTTCATTTTCGAGGATTTTTTTTCCTTTTTTGGTAATTTCTATTGTTTTCTCATTCTTTAACAACCCTATCAATTAATAATATCATTTATTTCATAAATAAATATCTATTCTGTGTAATTTCCAATTAATCTTAAGTATAATATCAATAATTCAAATTTTTTAATAATTTTAATACTCATTCTACATTTTTACAAATGAATTTGATTTATATTAATTATTATATTTCCGGATAATCTTAAATCAGTTATGTGTATAATTTAGAATTTGTCTTTTTCGATAATTAAAAATCTTCTTATTTCAAATTGTTTATAATTCGTATATTTGTAATTTCAACAATTTCATCTCATAATTATGGATTGTAAGACGTGAAATTGGCACATGAATCAAAATATTAGATTCAATTGAATATATAACTTACCACTTCTCTTCTTGCGTTCAAGGATTGTAATCTTTTGTCCCGTGAAGTTTCAGCAGATTGGGCTACACTTGCGTTCTAAACAGGGGAAAATATAATGGAAACTTTCGTTTCAATTTTATTTAGGAGTTGGTTTGGAAAATTCATGTTTCCACAACATTTTAAAGTAACACAAAACATCTTTATTTAAATTTCATATGCTCTAAATTTAATTTCACACTACTTATGTTTTTAAAAAAGTACTTACATTTTATAACACACCTTCGATTTTCGAATTTCACTATCGTCATCTGTATTGATGTCAGTAGCCGAATCAATAGAGTGTAGAGGGGGCTGAACAAACTTCCTTCTAGTTGTAGCTGCCACTTGACTTTTTAATATATCCAAATTGTCTACATGAAATATAAGTAGGCGCCTTTTTAAGGCGCTTCCTCGGACTTTATTTTTAGCACATGTATTCGTTTTGACATGAATCCCGCTAAACGGATGAATTGTTCGATGTAATATTTTAACCACATAATCTCAAGGGCATATTGCCCAACTACGAAGCTTTTTTTTTTTTAATGGTCTTGTTTTTTTTTTAATTGATCGAAAATGTGGTTCATTTCTGCGCCTAGAAACGAGCAATCCGCCACCGGGAGAGTACCCCCGTTGAACCTAAAACAGGCGCTCCAAATTTCACATAGAATTTATCCTAATTCACCGTGACGGTTTTCGAGGATGCTGAACCCAGGGGGTCGCTCGTAAATCATCCGCACTTTCCATTGTTGCATCCTGACACGATTCGAGCCGCTTGAGCAAATTGATAATTATTAAAATATGCATAAATCGAATTTTCATATGCTGCATTAGGCTCATTACATAATTGCGAGACGATTAAAAAAAGATAGAAAAAAGTCGGTCAACCCGTTCAATTTCTGTTGGGAGTTTTAATAATTTTGAAGATTACCTTCAATATTGAGAATATTGACCGATTTTCCTAGTACTTTTTCCCATTCTTATTATATTGTAATAGTATTCATTGTCGGCGGTCGATTTGCTTTGGTCTTTTGCGAAAGACAAATGAGGAGGTCAGATAATTGCACATGGGAGTAATTAATTAATTACTCAATTCACGATTAATCAATTCATTATTGCTTCCTTATAGAGGGGGGTTTGGAATGACCTAAATTTTCGAATATACTTTTTTGAGATATTTAGATATAATTCGACCCTTTTTAAAGATGTCCGTGTGTGTTGTGTATCTTTTTTCTCTTCACCACATCTGGAAAAGGAAAAGGACTATGATCATAAAATTTTGATGGAGTGTAGCTCGGGTTGATATCCAGACGTGATAGGTACTTTGTACTTCCATTAGAAGATATCTTGAATTATTTTGTTAAAAAAAAATTTTTTTTAACTCGTTTTTTTTTTATTCAAAATTAATTTTGTACACTGAAAATGTAATTTCAAGTTTTTGTTGAATATTCAGCTCTTTTCATATTTAAGATAATAATAACATAGATCAAAAATGAAGAATTTTTTCATTTTAAATTAAAATTGAAAATTATTCTACCTTTTTCGTTGAAACTTTCATAAAAATTCGTCTTTTTTGGTCGAAAATTAATATTCTTGCTTGAAATTTTTTTTTTTCGTTGAAAATGCAACTATTTGGGTAAGAATTAATCTTTTTCATTTAATGAATGAACTGTTTTGTGGCAAATACGTATACTTGGCTGACTTAAACTACTTTTTTCTTGGAGATTAACATCTTTTTTGTTTAAAATATGAACTATTACATGTTTTCCGCAGAAGTCATCAGCTCTTTGGGTTAAAAATGAAATTATAGTTTCAAATATTATACTTTTTTATACTTTTCATACTTTTCTCTATACTTTATACTTATAACTCACTACGATAAGTTAAACGTGAAAAATGCATTTTTCACAGAAAATTAATCTTTTCAGTTGAAAATTCATCCTTGTAGATTAAAATGCAACTATTAATTCGAAAATGTAAATATTGTGTTGAAATATGCACAGTTTGGGGATTTATATATAGAAAGTGATCGTTTTTCTTTCTAATCGTCTCAAAATTACATGAATGGTGATATTTGGTGACAACGAATTGTCAATCCATATAATTTGTTCATGTCGCAAACAAATGGAAAAACTTGCGGACGATACCTACATCGGTGAGCTCTAGCAATGTCTCCAAATAGAACAACAGAACATACGTAAGGGACACTGTGTGTTCAGCGGCTGTCCCGAACTTACCCGAACGATCGTCGCTAGTAGATAGATAAACGTTTATTTTTCAGCCTGCTGGCCTTAAAAAATTGACTTGCTTACACATCCATTTATTACAGAATTTCCTTAAAACTAACCCTTAAAAACTAACATCCATCCATTCCTTATCTGTAAGCCGCACGCTCGTATCGCCTTGCCTTCCTCGCTTCGCCTCGCCTCGCTCGCATGTCCCTACTTTTTCGCATTACCTCGCTTGCCAACCTCTGTTTTCGCAGCTAATACCAATTACTTATCTACTATTTACAATATTTACACCTTACTTATATCTACTTTTTCTCCTTTTTACAATCTTTCCTTCTCCACTCCTCTTCCTCCTTCCTTCTCTTCATCTCCATCTTACCCACCACTCCCTTCACCCATGCTACTGCCCTTTTTTCCCCCTTTTCATGCAACAATGCCTCCATGCTTATCTCACTTCTTTCCACCTCCCCGCACTCCTCCAGCCAGTGCTCCACTCTTGCATCCCCCTTTCCGCACAGTTCACACATCCTCTTCTCTCGAGAGAGCCAAAACCTATTGAAACCCTCCATACACCCACACCTCATCCTCGCTATAAGTTCCTGACTTCCTTTCTCTCCTTTCACACACAAATATTGCGCTCTTGCCCTTGGCATAATCCACACATAGTTCCCGTTAAATTTCGACTCTCTTATTCTCTCTTCCCCTTCTGTCTTCTCTCCTTCTTCCATCTGCAATCCATTCATTCTAAAATACCGTTCCCTCTCCGCCTCCATCTTCCCACCTCCTCCCCTGTTCTCCTTCTCCCACCAACACTCCCTAACCAGCCTACTTCCCCCCTCTCCCAAAAATTTCTCCTCATATTTACACGCCCGGCTCCCTGCTAGAATTCCTACACTCGTTCTCCCCGTCTCCCTCCTGACAATATAATTAGGCGTGTTCCTTGCCAACCCCAGGGTCCACTTTACATTTTACATTTTCCCTCCTCACTCTCTCGTTTATGTGACCATCCACTCCCCCATTCCTTCGAAACACGAAGCCCAGGTACACAAACTCTTTCACCTCCTTGACCTCCTTTCCCTTCCACTCCCTTCCCTTATCCCTTCCCCCTCATTTTTTGAACACCATAACCTTGGACTTTTCCGCATTCAGCTCTAACCCCTTTTCATCCAGGTATCTTCTCAACCACTTCATCATCTCCTTTAAGGCCTCCTCGCTGGTTGCCAGCAACACTATGTCATCTGCATGCGCTAGTGACCAAATTCTAACCCCTCCTATCCTTACTCCTCCTACCACCCCTTCCTCCAGCTTACTTTCCATATCCGCAATTAAAATCGCAAAAAGCGTTGGGCTAAGTGGACACCCTTGCCTTAGACCCCTATCCATCCAGAATCCCTCGGAAATCCCCTCCCCTCCTCTTACCTTGTCTTTGGTCTCTTCATATATCTCCCTTACCCTTTCAATTAGGCCTCTCTCTACTCCCCTATCCTCCATTGCCTCCCACAACCTCCCCCTATCTACCGATGGAAACGCGGCTTTGAGATCCACAAAAAACGCGTACACTCTCGTCCCCTTCTTCGCTAATTCTCTATCCACCACGTGCTGCATCACGTAGATATTGTCGATAGTACTCCTACCCGCCCTAAATCCCGCCTGCGTCTCCGGCAATATTCCTTTCCCCTCGACATCCTTCCGCATCGTCGCTAGTATATAGCCGAATCTAGCCGGGGCTTATTTCGCTTGGATTTCCGGTCAGAGTCCGAGCTATTTGACAAGGCTAAAACATACGTGAGGGCAAGCGATTCTTTTCGTCTGTAAATTCGCTCCGCACTCGATCACTGTTACAAAGCAAAAAAGACACAAAGTTCTTTAGGTTCTTTCCTATTAGTATGCTGATGACGTTTTACATGCCTTTTTATGTTGTATTTTTTATCTTTTTCGACTTTCCTGATTTATAAGGAATCGTTTTTTGAAATAAATAGTAATAATTAATTAAAATAAAGTAGTGGTATTTTTAAGTAAATAATTAAATTTTCCACCTGCAAAGACACATTTTCAAAGAAGTTGGTCGAATTTTCAAACCTCCTCGAATCTACATGTGTCTTTCGCTAAAGACTAAAGTAAATCGACTGCCGACAATGAATACTGTTACAATCTCTAAAATTGCGCAAAACATGGATAGATGAAATTTGTATTAGCTGATAAAATTTGAAAATGATATAATTGGAAAAGAATGGGAGAAAAGTACTAGAGAAATCGGTCAATATTCTCAATATTGAAGGCAATCTTAAATCAAATGCAAAATTACCAAACCTCCCGACAGAAGTTGAACGGGTTGACCGATTTTTTTCTATCTTTTTTTAATCGTCTCGTAATTGTGTAATGAACCTAATGCAGCATATAAAAATTCAATTTATGCATATTTTAATAATTATTAATTTCGTTCGAGCGGCTCGAATCGTGTCAGGATGCAACAATGGAAAGTGCGGATGATTTACGAGCGACCCCCTGGGTTCAGCATCCTCGAAAACCGTCACAGTGAATTAGGATAAATTCTATGTGAAATTCGAAGCGCCTGTTTTAGGTTTAGCGGAGGTACTTTCACGGTGGCGGATTGCTCGTTTCCAGGCGCAGAAATGAACCACATTTTTGATTAATTAAAAAAAAAAAAACACAAGGCCATTTAAAAAAAAAGCTTTGTTGTTGGGCATTATGCCCTTGAGATTATGTGGTTCAAATATTACATAGAACAATTCATCCGTTGAGCGGGATTCAGGTCAAAACGAATACATGGACTAAAAATAAAGCCTGAGGAAGCGCCTTAAGCAGAACTAATAATGCTTTCGGTATGACGAAAGTAGTACAGAGAGCAAAAAGTGTGATTTTATTGTGACCGGAATCAGGTAGTTCAAATTTTTTCCGTTGCGTATTTAATCGATCCGTAACGTTAAATTCAATTTTTACAATTCAAAAGCCCTCCGGAAAATTAAAAAAAATCCAAAAAACAACCATTTTTTCGACCGTCTTTCAGTTTATCTCATTTTCTAGCCCTAAGGATTGGTTTTCGGCCAAGAACGTTTTTCGGGAGTATCTCGGTTACGGATGAATCTATAGCCACCGTTTTTTTCGGGCGAGAAGGGCTGAACTCAGGGAAGAAGGGCAAAAAAGGTTCTCCGAAAAATAAAATGACTCAATATAGATGTTAACAAACATAATTATTGAAACAATTTTCTATTGTTTTCAATAAATATTCCTTTTGAATAATGTTAGAAAGTTGCGGCATTTTCTGAAAATTTCAACTTTTTGTCTACTTTTCACTTAGGATGTGGTAATAATTAATGAAATTCAACACCATTGTTCAAACTAATTATTATTGTTTATAACTATCTTCTCCTATAGTTATGCTATATAATTGCGGTTTTTTCTGATATTTTGATTTCCTGTCAACTTTTCACTTAGAGCGAGGTTATAATAATAATGAAACAAAAATAATTCTCCAAATAAATCATAATTGTTAATAATTATCTTCTTTTTCCTTCTTTTCTTTCGCAATTTTTTAACTTTTCATCAACTTTTCACATAGAGTGAGCACATAAAAAACTAAGAATAAAATTTGTTGCAGGAAATTTTTTAGAGCGATAAAGTTTTGTTCAGCCAACTTCCCGTCTTTCAAAATACTTGTGTTTGTCATGGAAAAACAAAAGAAAGTTTAACCGATATTTGTGTAAAGTTTATCCTGTGAAGTTAATTTTTGTTGCAAAGAATCTTTCGTCGGAAATCGATGTAAAGTTTATCATCGGTTTTTTCTGTGAGGTAATAATATGAAATTTAAGAAGCTTACTCTTTTCATTAAATTATTATTGTTTATAACGATCTTCTCCTATATTAATGCTAGAACCGCTGTCAACGGCCGTTTTCATGCGGACGTCCACAAATAATGAATATTAATAATAATTTAAACAAAAAGGCTCTCAACGAAAATTTATATTCAATATGATTTATGTAGAAAATTTGAAGAATATTTCAAATTAATATTTTATTTCAGACAAATATAATCACAAACATTTTTAAGAAAAAACCGTAATTTTCTAATTATCTAAAAGAAGACAGTTATAATCAATAATAAACTGTTAAAGCAATTATGTTTGTTAACTTGCATTACTTATAACCTCACAAAGTGTAAAGTTGACAAAAAGTGGAAAATTTCAGAAAAAAACGCAAATTTCTGGCAATATTGAAACAGGATATTATTAAACTAGCTGTGAATTCAATCTCGAGTGTTTCCACTTTGTTTGTATTTATAATTATGTGATTCTCATTTTACGAGCACTTTGCTTCCCGTTAGCCAATGCATTTGCTTCCTCATAGAGGAAGCATTAGTTATTTGTTTCAACAATAGACAAACCAAAGTCTTCATTTTGATCAATTTCAAAATGGAAATTTACAAAAAATACAAAATTACAAAATAATACAAACCATTTTTTAAATGCAAAAACAATTCAGGCAAATCAAATTCTGCATTCGAAATGATAATTTTTCAAGCTGGAAAAGGGAAGGAAAAATTTCTGTCGCAACCTATCCCTTTCCCAGCCTTATGATTTCTTTACCAAAATTGTCAGAATCATTCTATTTAAAAATTTATGATCAGGAAGTCTTTTCTATTCATACGTTAACTTTGAATTATGTCGATGGAAAAAGTTTTTCTATTTGAAACAGATCAAGGAATCTTTTCCGTTCTTGCATCAATTTTTAATTATATTAGCGTAAAAAGTTTTACTATAAAAAACCGTGTTTTCGAATATTATGTATTACCATAGCTTCCTTACTCTGCCATAAAATGTATCAATGTTATAGGTCAATCGATTCGTCTTGAATCAATACAACTTTTCTATCGTCGCATCAGCTTTAAATTTTGAAAATGAGAAAATGTTTGCCATAAAAATCGATTTTAAAGATATATAAATTACCATAACTTCCCTACTCTTCAATCAAATGTATTAATATTGTAGATCAGTCGATTCGTCTCGAAACAAGGAATCTTTTATATTCTCACATCAACTTTGAACTATATTGAAGAAAAAAGTTGTACCATAGAGAAATCGTCTTTTTTAATATTATTTATTACCATAGCTTCCTTACTCTGCAATAAAATGTATCAATGCTATAGGTCAATCGATTCGTCTTGAATCAGCACAACTTTTCTATTCTCGCGTCAACTTTAAATCATGAAAATGAGAAAAATCTTACTATAAAGATAGATTTTAAAAATATATAAATTACTACAACTTCCCTACTCTTCAATGAAATGTATTAATATTGTAGGTCAATTGATTCGTCTCGGACAAAGAAATCTTTTATATTCTTGCATCAAATTTGAATTATGCTAATGAAAAAAGCTTTACTATAAAAAACCGATTTTCAAAATATTTTTGCGTGCTAAAAAAATTTCAATAAATATTTTTAGAAATCCTTCAGTCAGTTTCAAGATATTAGTGGTGAAAATAAGCCCTCCAAATTCCATCAATTTATCTGCAACTGTTTTCAAGTTATCGTGTTCACAAAAAAAACGTGACATCCACACACACACACACACATCCCGACAATTGCTTAAAACATTGTATTAAACATTTTTAAATTGAGGAAAGTTTAATTAAATGAATTTAAAAATTTTGGAAAATGTTACAATACAAAGCTTCCTCCATGAGGAAGCAAAATAATAATAAATCGCTTAAACAATTATGTTTGTTAACTTGAATGAATGAACCTCATTATAATTGAAAATTCGATAAAAAGTGAATAATTTTAGAAAAAACTGCAACTTCCTAGCATTATTCTGAGAGAATATTATTATAAATAATAATAAATTATTTAAACAATTATTTCTGTCGAATTTAAATGATTATTGCCTCGCTGTAATTAAAAAGTTGAAAACAAGTTGAAAAATTCTAGTTATCAGTATAAAGTAGTATTTTATGTGTTATAAACAATTTGTGTTATAAGAAACCGCAAAAAAAATTATCATTAGCGCCAAAAAGTAGCGAAACTTGTTAAACTTCATGGGGCTTGCAGAATCTCGAAATATGATTTTTTTAAAAAAACGCATTTTTAGGGGGAGGATTCGAAAAAATTGGAGGGCAATATGCATGCAAATTCGAAAAAAAAATTTCCAATGTATTCTGAGAACACTTTAGTCTACAATGAGGGCCTTCCTAATCTATGATTCGCTTACGAATTTCCACCTTTCAGGTAGTTGTTCTTGATGTGGACAAAGCTGTACTTATAATTGAATCTTTAGTGTATTGAAATCTTGTTTTACGGCGTTGACCTTTGAGTGTACTCAATTTTAAATGTGCAAATCTACAGTTTACTGCCTTGATTGTCGCAGGCAACATGAAGAATAAACACACCACTTTACTATGGTGTCTATACTTTATATAATGCCTCTTTATCATTAGCATTTATGGAAAATAATAGATCTATCAGAACATAGACACAAGCTGTTGTGAATAGAATGAAGTTTTCCAGTCTACAATAGATATGTGTTTACGAAATTTAGGGGGGGGGGGCGGTTGAGCCCCCTCAGTCTCCCTGGCTACGCCACTGGCCCGCGCGTAAGTGTCTCTCTCTACTAGCGCATATACTAACCCCACTAAATAAAAAGTCAGGAATCGCCACAAATGGTCAGAAGTTCTGACGATTCCTGAACATCCTGACCATTTCTGACGAGTCTAACGATTTCTGAAGATTTGCTAATTCACATCCTATCAGGTAGCTCATCGGCTAGGACCGCAGGTAGGCCCACCCAAAAGGGTTAAAAACTGAAAATAATTTTTTTTTTCAATGTTGCATATACAGATTTAAAAGTTAGAAATTCAGAATCTGCGGGTTCCGAAGATTTCAGATACCTGAAAATTTTCCTGAAGGATGTAAAATTAGATGAAGTATAATGTATGTTGCAAACAGAAAGAGATACGCCAAAACGGACAAAATTTTCAGATTCACCTTCAGTCATTCAATATATAAATATTATTGATTAATTATGGCCAACGGCCATACCATGCTCAAAAAACCAGTTCTCGTTAGATCACTGAAGTTAAGCAGTGTTGGGCGCGGTTTGTACTTGGATGGGTGACCATTCAGGAATAATACTACTGCTTGTTGTTGGCATCGTGGGTGTGGTGAGCCCACACTTGTAGTTCTCTACTACAAGAAACTATCCACCTAGAAACACTACCCGAATTGGGTAGTGTCACGCCTACTTCGAAAGGGAAATGGCTTAATGGTATACATACATACTATAACCTAGCTTTCTGCTTCAGTCTTTCATTAGGTTTATTGATATTATTTTATTTAAGGTTTATTGGCCAATTGACTTTACAGACTAATGACTTATTGGTTTATTAGCCAAACAACCTAATTTGGATTGATTTTATTAATGCCTGAAGGGCGCCAGATCGTTTGTCAACTTTACAACCCTAAACGAACAAAAGGTCGCGAATTCAATTCGGTCAAATTATTTTACCCCTTGCTGACATGAGAATTACTGGTTTAAGGAAGTAGCTTCGAACCACCCCATATTATTTCATTTTTCCCCCACTAGCCCAACACAGAGAGGGGTAGGGTTAGGAAGACTGAACAAGGATTGACAAATGATATTTTCACATTTAGAATTAATGCATCAAATACGGGTAACAAAATATATTTTTATTCACGGCCATGGATGCCTCACATGCTCAATCAGAAATCCCGCAAAAATAATCAAAATCAGTTAACATAATTATACTAGTCTAAAATTCACGACCCTTCAATATGGTGGCCAATGAATGACATGAACAGTCAGGTGAGGTTGCCGCCATTTTGGATGATCGCTACAGAGTTAAATTCACGTGAAACAGTTGAGATTCAACGACACTCCAACGTGGTGGTCCACTGATGACAAATAAGGTCATGTGGGGTTACCGCCACTTTGGATGACCGCTGTGAAAGACAAGGATTAACCCTCACTGAATTGAATTTATTAATTCTACGCCCTACTTCACTTGCGTGACTAACTATTGGTGATGAGAACATTCAATTTCCCCAGCACTCCCATTTTCAATAAGACCTGCCCATTGTTATAACTTATCCTGTACTTAATTCCGGAATTTCTACTCCTGCTAGCTAGGTGAAATGTCTGCGAACGAGCTTCCAGCATGGCGGCCCAATGCTGACACGAAAGGTCACTGAGGGTGACCGCCATCTTGGATAGTTTAACGCCTAATGCTCCCCGACATCCAGACTCCTAATTATCATTTTATGTTGAGAACTCATTCAATTAAATGGTTCATTCACGACCTTCCAGCATGGCGTCCCATTAATGACACGAAAGGTCAAGGAAGGTGACCGCCATCCTGGATGATCGAGTTCTCAAGTCTTCCCCACACTGACTCGACATTTAAAGTTTTAACCACTTAAAATCTGACCTAATTCACTTTTAGAATTGACGCACGTTTCCACCACACTGAATCCACGACCATACACTGAATTTACACAAGGGCGAAATGAGAAGACATACCTCAAGATTTATTTCCTATGTGGCTTCGTTCCAATTAAATATTTTTCGTCCAACAATACGGGCTTCACGCCCAACAACTTTTCGGCTTATTTATTTTACGCCCAAACAACCAAATGTAATTTTGTTGGCCAGTGTGTGCCTAAGCGTCGTCAAATGTAAGAATTCTCGCAGGAAGTGGCAAGCATGCCTATGGTCGAATACAGAATGACCGAGACCACGCCCAGTACGATTTTTGGCGCGTAGGCCATGGGTTGCGCACCCAGACACGCAAGTACATTAAGCGAAAACCTGTGTGAAGGCGCGTTCACAGTATCGTCCTATGGTGACTCGCCATTTTGTCTAGTGCTTTTACTAGCCTAGTCCATAGTCTGTGGCGAGTCACGCTGTTAACCTGCGCCGCTGCGCGACGCAAACACTTGTCAAGCGCACCCCTCCTACCGTGCGCGCCCACTTATGAACGGCTGCTAGTGTTTTGACAGTTCAAAACAACACGAGTTGGTGGCACCGCTCCTGCGTCACCACATTTTATTAGTGTATCCTCCTTCCTCCCAGTGGATGTGAACAAGAGCGAACGAGAGTGTTGTGTTTCTGAAGTGTATAATGTGTGATGTTGATTCACGACTACCCGGCCTTGAATTCATGAATTGATCGTGTGGATGGTTCAGTGTAGTGGCCGGGCCCCTGGCCCTGAGTGTCTAATAAACAAAAAAGTACAAGTTCGAAGGCATCAATAAATGTCTTTCGTTTCAACATTATTGGTATCCCCTCAGTCTGGTGACGGCTTGTGAGCGGCGGGAAATTACAAATCCTAGGCCTCGAAGGGTTTGTTTAATGACAACAGGCCATCCCTCTCGAAGCTCTCGCACTATTAAAATTAATAAATGGATCCTGTGCTCGACCAGGAATAATTTATTTATTATTTTCACATTGCATTTAAGTTGATTGGGCGTGATTAAGTACTCTATTTTTGCGTGGTATAGAATACCACGTCACAATACATACATACATACATAAGTAAAACAATAGTATGCATAAATAAATATAAATAAATTATATAAATCACCCAGGAAATATAACAGGGATTAGGTTTTATGGCATTCCATTCTTGGACCCCTAATAAAAGGATTATCCTTCGAACCCAAGCTCTGATGATTTCTGAACGTTTCTCACGAATTCTGACTTTTCCTGGCGTTTTTTGTCGAGAAACGTAACAGAAGTGGTCAGAAGTCCTGACTTTTTTTTCTGACGATTCCTGACTTTCTTTAATAGGGAATATAATTAATAATATTTAACTTACTTGAGAAAGCTCCGTGTATTATTTTATATGACTCGTACATATAATAAAAATTTAAACTATTATTTGAGTTGCTGATAATAAGAAGTGGAAATATCTCGCAGGTGAGTAAAACGCAGCTATAGAAAAGTGCCTAAAAAAAATTGGATATAATTTCACGTCTGTAAAAAGGAGTAATAGAACATTGGCAGTAAAAAGTAGACAACGGTTTTTCGGCCACCACCACTTTCCCATTTGGGAGCAGCACATGCAAACGTAGCGTGTCGGTGAGCAGGCTCGGTCAAGCGTAGCGTCGGCAATCCTCGTGTAAAGCCGAAAATGCACGAGCACGAACCCGTGGCTCGGGCCGAGCCGAGCTCGTCCGACTTCGCAATTCAGTTTCGTGGGCCATTAGGAGGTTTGGATTGATTTCTGTTTTCAAAAATTCACACCTAAAGGAAATAAGACTCCAAATACATGTAATGAAGTCTTAAAATATTTAATGATTATGTCTTTCAGAAATTCTTATGGAATGTTTTAGAAGAGCTGATTCTACAGGGAATACATTATAAGACACTGGAGGTTTATAAAGTTAAAATATATTGAATATTGTACATGGGATTTCAATATTAGGTTAATAATATCTATCACTTTCAAGTGGATTCATTTTTCATTATAATAAAGTTCATAATAAATTTAACGATAAATTTTAAAATGAATTTTATAATAAATTTTGTAATAAATTTTGCAATAAATTTTATAATAAATTTTATAATTGATTTTTTACTAATTTTAAGTTAATTAAACTTTTATTTTTTAAATAGGAATCTGTTGAATCAGTTGATCTGGCGTTCAAATCCCAGTGGGGCGAGAGGAGTGAGATCTTTTTTTCTGAATAAATTTGAATTTAATAAATTTTAATTTTTATCTCCATCTAGTCTGTAATGACGAAATAATTTTTCTATATTAGAGGAATTTATCTGTGATCGATATTATAGATTTCCATTATTCACAGTATGTGTGATTTGACTTCTCAACGGATCGATAATTATAACCTCCGATGATAATGCAGATTCCTATTCAAAAATATTGATTGTGTAACACCTTGCTAAATAAGAGTATATCAGAAAATCAGTATCTTTCTCTGATCTCTCTGTAGCTCAATTGGTAGAGC
>CAKNXH010064912.1:0-15876 GCA_932178445.1 Andricus quercusramuli | reverse complement strand
ATTATTGAGCCCATTCGTTCCATTGGTAAACTTGCCCCATAGCCTTGCTCAACTTACCCCACCTGTAGGGCAAGTTGAGCGACTTTGAAGTGAACATTTTCACAATATTGACAATAACTTCTAAGCCAGGTCTGAAATATTTTTTTTTCTAGAGGCGTTTAAAGAAGGATAAATTACAAATCCAACAGTATAGGTATCAATTGAATTTGTTGCGTCGTTTGAGAGTTGTGACCGATTAAGTGAGAAATCGCTCAACTAGCCCCGCCCTACCCTTCTTATTTCTCAAAAATTATATTATACTTAAAATTATACGACAAAACAAAAAATTGGATTAAATGGACTGATAACTAACAAATTATGGGAATTAAAACCAACTACAAAAAATTTTCATACCGATTTCTTGTTATTGGGCATTTCAGCCTATCCATTCGAGTCACCTTTTGCAAATGCTCGATATATCATTTAACTCGTGCTTAGCGCTCGATACGTTATTTATCTCGTGCTACGCGATCGGTGCTTGTAGATCCCCCTAATTTGTGCGCATGGGCTTCCTAAAATTAAAGGTTGGACCATTGGTCAGTGTAATTTTGTAATTTTGAGTTTTTTGTTAAAGCTCTTTCGGCTTTAATAAATACGTACTCTCCCCGTATCTCGCGTTTCACACTCGAATAGAGTTCGTCCAAAACATAACATTTCTTTTATCAGTTTCGGTGAAAATAATTTTTTTTAGTCACATTTTCACGACTAAAACAAAAACTATGATCCCTATCAAAAAATGGTAAATGTTTGATTTCTTGAAAACCATTTTCAGCGGATATAACCAGAATCGTGGTTTAAAAGAGTTTGGTTAGCGAACTTTAATTTTGACTTTTAAACCTTGAAAAAGTGTGCCAAAGCACAATGCATAATCGGATGAGTCTTTCGAAAGTTATCCGATATACAGAAAACGGCGACGAAGACAACGACAGAACCCCTTCTAAAAGAAAGTAATTGAGTCCGATTCATTCCGATAGAAAGTTGAATCGGTGACAGTTGGGGTAACATCCTTCAATCGGTTTTAACGGGCTTCATCTAGTCAATCATTGTTATCTCTTTATGACAATCGGTCTTAATTGGACGCAAGTAATCACATATTACCCTGGCGAAAGTTTTGGTTTGAAAATTGTCCTATCGATGATTGATATAACTTATTCTATAATTAATTTAAATTCTTCAGTTTTTAATACATTTAATAGTCATTTTTCTTTTTTTTTCAATAAGCCATAAACTCAATTGATAGATTAATAATTTTAGTTTCGAATATTTTCAAATGAGTTATTTGTTTGATTCAGGATTTTCATTTTCGATCATTTTATTTTTTTGTTAATTTGTACTGCGTTTTCTGATTCTTTATCAGCCCTATCAATTATTAATCCTATCTATTTCATAAATAAATATTTATTCCGTGTAATTTTGAATTAATCTTCTTCTTAATAATAATTTTAATAGTAATAATTTTAATTGAAAGTTTCTCAAAAATAATTTTAAATCTTATTCTGCATTTTTTTCAAGTAAATCTAAATTAAATCAAACATTTAATTTCGGATTATTATAAATTTTTTATTTGTCTAATTCTGAATTTTTTTTTCGATCATTAAAAATCTTCTTATATAAATTTTTGCATAGTTTATAATTCGTTACATTGAATTTTCGGCTATTTTCATGTTTATCAATTTGTATTCACGTTTTTGTGATTTCATCTGGCCAACGGCCATACCACGCTGAAAAACCCAGTTCTCGTTAGATCACTGAAGTTAAGCAGTGTTGGGCGCGGTTAGTACTTGGATGGGTGACCGTTCGGGAGTGATGCGTGCTGTTGGCTCGTCGTGGGTGTCGTGAGCCCACACTTGTAGTTATTTACTACAAGAAACTATCCACCTAGAAACACTTCCTGAATCTGGAAGTGTCACGCCTACCCCGAAAGGGAAATGGCTTAATGGTATGCATACATACATATACATCTTAGTTCTATAAATTATTAATGTTATTTATTTTATAGCTAATTATTTCTTAATGGTAATTTTTATTAATTGTAATTCTAATCATTTTAATTTTGTTAAACTTTTAATATTTTTAATAGTAATTTTTTTTTTTTAAATAAATTATAAACCAAATTAATAGGTAATTGATTAAAATTTTGAATATTTTTAAGTTTGTTATTTGTTTCATTCAGAATTTTCATTTTCGAGGATTTTTTTTCCTTTTTTGGTAATTTCTATTGTTTTCTCATTCTTTAACAACCCTATCAATTAATAATATCATTTATTTCATAAATAAATATCTATTCTGTGTAATTTCCAATTAATCTTAAGTATAATATCAATAATTCAAATTTTTTAATAATTTTAATACTCATTCTACATTTTTACAAATGAATTTGATTTATATTAATTATTATATTTCCGGATAATCTTAAATCAGTTATGTGTATAATTTAGAATTTGTCTTTTTCGATAATTAAAAATCTTCTTATTTCAAATTGTTTATAATTCGTATATTTGTAATTTCAACAATTTCATCTCATAATTATGGATTGTAAGACGTGAAATTGGCACATGAATCAAAATATTAGATTCAATTGAATATATAACTTACCACTTCTCTTCTTGCGTTCAAGGATTGTAATCTTTTGTCCCGTGAAGTTTCAGCAGATTGGGCTACACTTGCGTTCTAAACAGGGGAAAATATAATGGAAACTTTCGTTTCAATTTTATTTAGGAGTTGGTTTGGAAAATTCATGTTTCCACAACATTTTAAAGTAACACAAAACATCTTTATTTAAATTTCATATGCTCTAAATTTAATTTCACACTACTTATGTTTTTAAAAAAGTACTTACATTTTATAACACACCTTCGATTTTCGAATTTCACTATCGTCATCTGTATTGATGTCAGTAGCCGAATCAATAGAGTGTAGAGGGGGCTGAACAAACTTCCTTCTAGTTGTAGCTGCCACTTGACTTTTTAATATATCCAAATTGTCTACATGAAATATAAGTAGGCGCCTTTTTAAGGCGCTTCCTCGGACTTTATTTTTAGCACATGTATTCGTTTTGACATGAATCCCGCTAAACGGATGAATTGTTCGATGTAATATTTTAACCACATAATCTCAAGGGCATATTGCCCAACTACGAAGCTTTTTTTTTTTTAATGGTCTTGTTTTTTTTTTAATTGATCGAAAATGTGGTTCATTTCTGCGCCTAGAAACGAGCAATCCGCCACCGGGAGAGTACCCCCGTTGAACCTAAAACAGGCGCTCCAAATTTCACATAGAATTTATCCTAATTCACCGTGACGGTTTTCGAGGATGCTGAACCCAGGGGGTCGCTCGTAAATCATCCGCACTTTCCATTGTTGCATCCTGACACGATTCGAGCCGCTTGAGCAAATTGATAATTATTAAAATATGCATAAATCGAATTTTCATATGCTGCATTAGGCTCATTACATAATTGCGAGACGATTAAAAAAAGATAGAAAAAAGTCGGTCAACCCGTTCAATTTCTGTTGGGAGTTTTAATAATTTTGAAGATTACCTTCAATATTGAGAATATTGACCGATTTTCCTAGTACTTTTTCCCATTCTTATTATATTGTAATAGTATTCATTGTCGGCGGTCGATTTGCTTTGGTCTTTTGCGAAAGACAAATGAGGAGGTCAGATAATTGCACATGGGAGTAATTAATTAATTACTCAATTCACGATTAATCAATTCATTATTGCTTCCTTATAGAGGGGGGTTTGGAATGACCTAAATTTTCGAATATACTTTTTTGAGATATTTAGATATAATTCGACCCTTTTTAAAGATGTCCGTGTGTGTTGTGTATCTTTTTTCTCTTCACCACATCTGGAAAAGGAAAAGGACTATGATCATAAAATTTTGATGGAGTGTAGCTCGGGTTGATATCCAGACGTGATAGGTACTTTGTACTTCCATTAGAAGATATCTTGAATTATTTTGTTAAAAAAAAATTTTTTTTAACTCGTTTTTTTTTTATTCAAAATTAATTTTGTACACTGAAAATGTAATTTCAAGTTTTTGTTGAATATTCAGCTCTTTTCATATTTAAGATAATAATAACATAGATCAAAAATGAAGAATTTTTTCATTTTAAATTAAAATTGAAAATTATTCTACCTTTTTCGTTGAAACTTTCATAAAAATTCGTCTTTTTTGGTCGAAAATTAATATTCTTGCTTGAAATTTTTTTTTTTCGTTGAAAATGCAACTATTTGGGTAAGAATTAATCTTTTTCATTTAATGAATGAACTGTTTTGTGGCAAATACGTATACTTGGCTGACTTAAACTACTTTTTTCTTGGAGATTAACATCTTTTTTGTTTAAAATATGAACTATTACATGTTTTCCGCAGAAGTCATCAGCTCTTTGGGTTAAAAATGAAATTATAGTTTCAAATATTATACTTTTTTATACTTTTCATACTTTTCTCTATACTTTATACTTATAACTCACTACGATAAGTTAAACGTGAAAAATGCATTTTTCACAGAAAATTAATCTTTTCAGTTGAAAATTCATCCTTGTAGATTAAAATGCAACTATTAATTCGAAAATGTAAATATTGTGTTGAAATATGCACAGTTTGGGGATTTATATATAGAAAGTGATCGTTTTTCTTTCTAATCGTCTCAAAATTACATGAATGGTGATATTTGGTGACAACGAATTGTCAATCCATATAATTTGTTCATGTCGCAAACAAATGGAAAAACTTGCGGACGATACCTACATCGGTGAGCTCTAGCAATGTCTCCAAATAGAACAACAGAACATACGTAAGGGACACTGTGTGTTCAGCGGCTGTCCCGAACTTACCCGAACGATCGTCGCTAGTAGATAGATAAACGTTTATTTTTCAGCCTGCTGGCCTTAAAAAATTGACTTGCTTACACATCCATTTATTACAGAATTTCCTTAAAACTAACCCTTAAAAACTAACATCCATCCATTCCTTATCTGTAAGCCGCACGCTCGTATCGCCTTGCCTTCCTCGCTTCGCCTCGCCTCGCTCGCATGTCCCTACTTTTTCGCATTACCTCGCTTGCCAACCTCTGTTTTCGCAGCTAATACCAATTACTTATCTACTATTTACAATATTTACACCTTACTTATATCTACTTTTTCTCCTTTTTACAATCTTTCCTTCTCCACTCCTCTTCCTCCTTCCTTCTCTTCATCTCCATCTTACCCACCACTCCCTTCACCCATGCTACTGCCCTTTTTTCCCCCTTTTCATGCAACAATGCCTCCATGCTTATCTCACTTCTTTCCACCTCCCCGCACTCCTCCAGCCAGTGCTCCACTCTTGCATCCCCCTTTCCGCACAGTTCACACATCCTCTTCTCTCGAGAGAGCCAAAACCTATTGAAACCCTCCATACACCCACACCTCATCCTCGCTATAAGTTCCTGACTTCCTTTCTCTCCTTTCACACACAAATATTGCGCTCTTGCCCTTGGCATAATCCACACATAGTTCCCGTTAAATTTCGACTCTCTTATTCTCTCTTCCCCTTCTGTCTTCTCTCCTTCTTCCATCTGCAATCCATTCATTCTAAAATACCGTTCCCTCTCCGCCTCCATCTTCCCACCTCCTCCCCTGTTCTCCTTCTCCCACCAACACTCCCTAACCAGCCTACTTCCCCCCTCTCCCAAAAATTTCTCCTCATATTTACACGCCCGGCTCCCTGCTAGAATTCCTACACTCGTTCTCCCCGTCTCCCTCCTGACAATATAATTAGGCGTGTTCCTTGCCAACCCCAGGGTCCACTTTACATTTTACATTTTCCCTCCTCACTCTCTCGTTTATGTGACCATCCACTCCCCCATTCCTTCGAAACACGAAGCCCAGGTACACAAACTCTTTCACCTCCTTGACCTCCTTTCCCTTCCACTCCCTTCCCTTATCCCTTCCCCCTCATTTTTTGAACACCATAACCTTGGACTTTTCCGCATTCAGCTCTAACCCCTTTTCATCCAGGTATCTTCTCAACCACTTCATCATCTCCTTTAAGGCCTCCTCGCTGGTTGCCAGCAACACTATGTCATCTGCATGCGCTAGTGACCAAATTCTAACCCCTCCTATCCTTACTCCTCCTACCACCCCTTCCTCCAGCTTACTTTCCATATCCGCAATTAAAATCGCAAAAAGCGTTGGGCTAAGTGGACACCCTTGCCTTAGACCCCTATCCATCCAGAATCCCTCGGAAATCCCCTCCCCTCCTCTTACCTTGTCTTTGGTCTCTTCATATATCTCCCTTACCCTTTCAATTAGGCCTCTCTCTACTCCCCTATCCTCCATTGCCTCCCACAACCTCCCCCTATCTACCGATGGAAACGCGGCTTTGAGATCCACAAAAAACGCGTACACTCTCGTCCCCTTCTTCGCTAATTCTCTATCCACCACGTGCTGCATCACGTAGATATTGTCGATAGTACTCCTACCCGCCCTAAATCCCGCCTGCGTCTCCGGCAATATTCCTTTCCCCTCGACATCCTTCCGCATCGTCGCTAGTATATAGCCGAATCTAGCCGGGGCTTATTTCGCTTGGATTTCCGGTCAGAGTCCGAGCTATTTGACAAGGCTAAAACATACGTGAGGGCAAGCGATTCTTTTCGTCTGTAAATTCGCTCCGCACTCGATCACTGTTACAAAGCAAAAAAGACACAAAGTTCTTTAGGTTCTTTCCTATTAGTATGCTGATGACGTTTTACATGCCTTTTTATGTTGTATTTTTTATCTTTTTCGACTTTCCTGATTTATAAGGAATCGTTTTTTGAAATAAATAGTAATAATTAATTAAAATAAAGTAGTGGTATTTTTAAGTAAATAATTAAATTTTCCACCTGCAAAGACACATTTTCAAAGAAGTTGGTCGAATTTTCAAACCTCCTCGAATCTACATGTGTCTTTCGCTAAAGACTAAAGTAAATCGACTGCCGACAATGAATACTGTTACAATCTCTAAAATTGCGCAAAACATGGATAGATGAAATTTGTATTAGCTGATAAAATTTGAAAATGATATAATTGGAAAAGAATGGGAGAAAAGTACTAGAGAAATCGGTCAATATTCTCAATATTGAAGGCAATCTTAAATCAAATGCAAAATTACCAAACCTCCCGACAGAAGTTGAACGGGTTGACCGATTTTTTTCTATCTTTTTTTAATCGTCTCGTAATTGTGTAATGAACCTAATGCAGCATATAAAAATTCAATTTATGCATATTTTAATAATTATTAATTTCGTTCGAGCGGCTCGAATCGTGTCAGGATGCAACAATGGAAAGTGCGGATGATTTACGAGCGACCCCCTGGGTTCAGCATCCTCGAAAACCGTCACAGTGAATTAGGATAAATTCTATGTGAAATTCGAAGCGCCTGTTTTAGGTTTAGCGGAGGTACTTTCACGGTGGCGGATTGCTCGTTTCCAGGCGCAGAAATGAACCACATTTTTGATTAATTAAAAAAAAAAAAACACAAGGCCATTTAAAAAAAAAGCTTTGTTGTTGGGCATTATGCCCTTGAGATTATGTGGTTCAAATATTACATAGAACAATTCATCCGTTGAGCGGGATTCAGGTCAAAACGAATACATGGACTAAAAATAAAGCCTGAGGAAGCGCCTTAAGCAGAACTAATAATGCTTTCGGTATGACGAAAGTAGTACAGAGAGCAAAAAGTGTGATTTTATTGTGACCGGAATCAGGTAGTTCAAATTTTTTCCGTTGCGTATTTAATCGATCCGTAACGTTAAATTCAATTTTTACAATTCAAAAGCCCTCCGGAAAATTAAAAAAAATCCAAAAAACAACCATTTTTTCGACCGTCTTTCAGTTTATCTCATTTTCTAGCCCTAAGGATTGGTTTTCGGCCAAGAACGTTTTTCGGGAGTATCTCGGTTACGGATGAATCTATAGCCACCGTTTTTTTCGGGCGAGAAGGGCTGAACTCAGGGAAGAAGGGCAAAAAAGGTTCTCCGAAAAATAAAATGACTCAATATAGATGTTAACAAACATAATTATTGAAACAATTTTCTATTGTTTTCAATAAATATTCCTTTTGAATAATGTTAGAAAGTTGCGGCATTTTCTGAAAATTTCAACTTTTTGTCTACTTTTCACTTAGGATGTGGTAATAATTAATGAAATTCAACACCATTGTTCAAACTAATTATTATTGTTTATAACTATCTTCTCCTATAGTTATGCTATATAATTGCGGTTTTTTCTGATATTTTGATTTCCTGTCAACTTTTCACTTAGAGCGAGGTTATAATAATAATGAAACAAAAATAATTCTCCAAATAAATCATAATTGTTAATAATTATCTTCTTTTTCCTTCTTTTCTTTCGCAATTTTTTAACTTTTCATCAACTTTTCACATAGAGTGAGCACATAAAAAACTAAGAATAAAATTTGTTGCAGGAAATTTTTTAGAGCGATAAAGTTTTGTTCAGCCAACTTCCCGTCTTTCAAAATACTTGTGTTTGTCATGGAAAAACAAAAGAAAGTTTAACCGATATTTGTGTAAAGTTTATCCTGTGAAGTTAATTTTTGTTGCAAAGAATCTTTCGTCGGAAATCGATGTAAAGTTTATCATCGGTTTTTTCTGTGAGGTAATAATATGAAATTTAAGAAGCTTACTCTTTTCATTAAATTATTATTGTTTATAACGATCTTCTCCTATATTAATGCTAGAACCGCTGTCAACGGCCGTTTTCATGCGGACGTCCACAAATAATGAATATTAATAATAATTTAAACAAAAAGGCTCTCAACGAAAATTTATATTCAATATGATTTATGTAGAAAATTTGAAGAATATTTCAAATTAATATTTTATTTCAGACAAATATAATCACAAACATTTTTAAGAAAAAACCGTAATTTTCTAATTATCTAAAAGAAGACAGTTATAATCAATAATAAACTGTTAAAGCAATTATGTTTGTTAACTTGCATTACTTATAACCTCACAAAGTGTAAAGTTGACAAAAAGTGGAAAATTTCAGAAAAAAACGCAAATTTCTGGCAATATTGAAACAGGATATTATTAAACTAGCTGTGAATTCAATCTCGAGTGTTTCCACTTTGTTTGTATTTATAATTATGTGATTCTCATTTTACGAGCACTTTGCTTCCCGTTAGCCAATGCATTTGCTTCCTCATAGAGGAAGCATTAGTTATTTGTTTCAACAATAGACAAACCAAAGTCTTCATTTTGATCAATTTCAAAATGGAAATTTACAAAAAATACAAAATTACAAAATAATACAAACCATTTTTTAAATGCAAAAACAATTCAGGCAAATCAAATTTTGCATTCGAAATGATAATTTTTCAAGCTGGAAAAGGGAAGGAAAAATTTCTGTCGCAACCTATCCCTTTCCCAGCCTTATGATTTCTTTACCAAAATTGTCAGAATCATTCTATTTAAAAATTTATGATCAGGAAGTCTTTTCTATTCATACGTTAACTTTGAATTATGTCGATGGAAAAAGTTTTTCTATTTGAAACAGATCAAGGAATCTTTTCCGTTCTTGCATCAATTTTTAATTATATTAGCGTAAAAAGTTTTACTATAAAAAACCGTGTTTTCGAATATTATGTATTACCATAGCTTCCTTACTCTGCCATAAAATGTATCAATGTTATAGGTCAATCGATTCGTCTTGAATCAATACAACTTTTCTATCGTCGCATCAGCTTTAAATTTTGAAAATGAGAAAATGTTTGCCATAAAAATCGATTTTAAAGATATATAAATTACCATAACTTCCCTACTCTTCAATCAAATGTATTAATATTGTAGATCAGTCGATTCGTCTCGAAACAAGGAATCTTTTATATTCTCACATCAACTTTGAACTATATTGAAGAAAAAAGTTGTACCATAGAGAAATCGTCTTTTTTAATATTATTTATTACCATAGCTTCCTTACTCTGCAATAAAATGTATCAATGCTATAGGTCAATCGATTCGTCTTGAATCAGCACAACTTTTCTATTCTCGCGTCAACTTTAAATCATGAAAATGAGAAAAATCTTACTATAAAGATAGATTTTAAAAATATATAAATTACTACAACTTCCCTACTCTTCAATGAAATGTATTAATATTGTAGGTCAATTGATTCGTCTCGGACAAAGAAATCTTTTATATTCTTGCATCAAATTTGAATTATGCTAATGAAAAAGCTTTACTATAAAAAACCGATTTTCAAAATATTTTTGCGTGCTAAAAAAATTTCAATAAATATTTTTAGAAATCCTTCAGTCAGTTTCAAGATATTAGTGGTGAAAATAAGCCCTCCAAATTCCATCAATTTATCTGCAACTGTTTTCAAGTTATCGTGTTCACAAAAAAAACGTGACATCCACACACACACACACACATCCCGACAATTGCTTAAAACATTGTATTAAACATTTTTAAATTGAGGAAAGTTTAATTAAATGAATTTAAAAATTTTGGAAAATGTTACAATACAAAGCTTCCTCCATGAGGAAGCAAAATAATAATAAATCGCTTAAACAATTATGTTTGTTAACTTGAATGAATGAACCTCATTATAATTGAAAATTCGATAAAAAGTGAATAATTTTAGAAAAAACTGCAACTTCCTAGCATTATTCTGAGAGAATATTATTATAAATAATAATAAATTATTTAAACAATTATTTCTGTCGAATTTAAATGATTATTGCCTCGCTGTAATTAAAAAGTTGAAAATAAGTTGAAAAATTCTAGTTATCAGTATAAAGTAGTATTTTATGTGTTATAAACAATTTGTGTTATAAGAAACCGCAAAAAAAATTATCATTAGCGCCAAAAAGTAGCGAAACTTGTTAAACTTCATGGGGCTTGCAGAATCTCGAAATATGATTTTTTTAAAAAAACGCATTTTTAGGGGGAGGATTCGAAAAAATTGGAGGGCAATATGCATGCAAATTCGAAAAAAAAATTTCCAATGTATTCTGAGAACACTTTAGTCTACAATGAGGGCCTTCCTAATCTATGATTCGCTTACGAATTTCCACCTTTCAGGTAGTTGTTCTTGATGTGGACAAAGCTGTACTTATAATTGAATCTTTAGTGTATTGAAATCTTGTTTTACGGCGTTGACCTTTGAGTGTACTCAATTTTAAATGTGCAAATCTACAGTTTACTGCCTTGATTGTCGCAGGCAACATGAAGAATAAACACACCACTTTACTATGGTGTCTATACTTTATATAATGCCTCTTTATCATTAGCATTTATGGAAAATAATAGATCTATCAGAACATAGACACAAGCTGTTGTGAATAGAATGAAGTTTTCCAGTCTACAATAGATATGTGTTTACGAAATTTAGGGGGGGGGGGCGGTTGAGCCCCCTCAGTCTCCCTGGCTACGCCACTGGCCCGCGCGTAAGTGTCTCTCTCTACTAGCGCATATACTAACCCCACTAAATAAAAAGTCAGGAATCGCCACAAATGGTCAGAAGTTCTGACGATTCCTGAACATCCTGACCATTTCTGACGAGTCTAACGATTTCTGAAGATTTGCTAATTCACATCCTATCAGGTAGCTCATCGGCTAGGACCGCAGGTAGGCCCACCCAAAAGGGTTAAAAACTGAAAATAATTTTTTTTTTCAATGTTGCATATACAGATTTAAAAGTTAGAAATTCAGAATCTGCGGGTTCCGAAGATTTCAGATACCTGAAAATTTTCCTGAAGGATGTAAAATTAGATGAAGTATAATGTATGTTGCAAACAGAAAGAGATACGCCAAAACGGACAAAATTTTCAGATTCACCTTCAGTCATTCAATATATAAATATTATTGATTAATTATGGCCAACGGCCATACCATGCTCAAAAAACCAGTTCTCGTTAGATCACTGAAGTTAAGCAGTGTTGGGCGCGGTTTGTACTTGGATGGGTGACCATTCAGGAATAATACTACTGCTTGTTGTTGGCATCGTGGGTGTGGTGAGCCCACACTTGTAGTTCTCTACTACAAGAAACTATCCACCTAGAAACACTACCCGAATTGGGTAGTGTCACGCCTACTTCGAAAGGGAAATGGCTTAATGGTATACATACATACTATAACCTAGCTTTCTGCTTCAGTCTTTCATTAGGTTTATTGATATTATTTTATTTAAGGTTTATTGGCCAATTGACTTTACAGACTAATGACTTATTGGTTTATTAGCCAAACAACCTAATTTGGATTGATTTTATTAATGCCTGAAGGGCGCCAGATCGTTTGTCAACTTTACAACCCTAAACGAACAAAAGGTCGCGAATTCAATTCGGTCAAATTATTTTACCCCTTGCTGACATGAGAATTACTGGTTTAAGGAAGTAGCTTCGAACCACCCCATATTATTTCATTTTTCCCCCACTAGCCCAACACAGAGAGGGGTAGGGTTAGGAAGACTGAACAAGGATTGACAAATGATATTTTCACATTTAGAATTAATGCATCAAATACGGGTAACAAAATATATTTTTATTCACGGCCATGGATGCCTCACATGCTCAATCAGAAATCCCGCAAAAATAATCAAAATCAGTTAACATAATTATACTAGTCTAAAATTCACGACCCTTCAATATGGTGGCCAATGAATGACATGAACAGTCAGGTGAGGTTGCCGCCATTTTGGATGATCGCTACAGAGTTAAATTCACGTGAAACAGTTGAGATTCAACGACACTCCAACGTGGTGGTCCACTGATGACAAATAAGGTCATGTGGGGTTACCGCCACTTTGGATGACCGCTGTGAAAGACAAGGATTAACCCTCACTGAATTGAATTTATTAATTCTACGCCCTACTTCACTTGCGTGACTAACTATTGGTGATGAGAACATTCAATTTCCCCAGCACTCCCATTTTCAATAAGACCTGCCCATTGTTATAACTTATCCTGTACTTAATTCCGGAATTTCTACTCCTGCTAGCTAGGTGAAATGTCTGCGAACGAGCTTCCAGCATGGCGGCCCAATGCTGACACGAAAGGTCACTGAGGGTGACCGCCATCTTGGATAGTTTAACGCCTAATGCTCCCCGACATCCAGACTCCTAATTATCATTTTATGTTGAGAACTCATTCAATTAAATGGTTCATTCACGACCTTCCAGCATGGCGTCCCATTAATGACACGAAAGGTCAAGGAAGGTGACCGCCATCCTGGATGATCGAGTTCTCAAGTCTTCCCCACACTGACTCGACATTTAAAGTTTTAACCACTTAAAATCTGACCTAATTCACTTTTAGAATTGACGCACGTTTCCACCACACTGAATCCACGACCATACACTGAATTTACACAAGGGCGAAATGAGAAGACATACCTCAAGATTTATTTCCTATGTGGCTTCGTTCCAATTAAATATTTTTCGTCCAACAATACGGGCTTCACGCCCAACAACTTTTCGGCTTATTTATTTTACGCCCAAACAACCAAATGTAATTTTGTTGGCCAGTGTGTGCCTAAGCGTCGTCAAATGTAAGAATTCTCGCAGGAAGTGGCAAGCATGCCTATGGTCGAATACAGAATGACCGAGACCACGCCCAGTACGATTTTTGGCGCGTAGGCCATGGGTTGCGCACCCAGACACGCAAGTACATTAAGCGAAAACCTGTGTGAAGGCGCGTTCACAGTATCGTCCTATGGTGACTCGCCATTTTGTCTAGTGCTTTTACTAGCCTAGTCCATAGTCTGTGGCGAGTCACGCTGTTAACCTGCGCCGCTGCGCGACGCAAACACTTGTCAAGCGCACCCCTCCTACCGTGCGCGCCCACTTATGAACGGCTGCTAGTGTTTTGACAGTTCAAAACAACACGAGTTGGTGGCACCGCTCCTGCGTCACCACATTTTATTAGTGTATCCTCCTTCCTCCCAGTGGATGTGAACAAGAGCGAACGAGAGTGTTGTGTTTCTGAAGTGTATAATGTGTGATGTTGATTCACGACTACCCGGCCTTGAATTCATGAATTGATCGTGTGGATGGTTCAGTGTAGTGGCCGGGCCCCTGGCCCTGAGTGTCTAATAAACAAAAAAGTACAAGTTCGAAGGCATCAATAAATGTCTTTCGTTTCAACATTATTGGTATCCCCTCAGTCTGGTGACGGCTTGTGAGCGGCGGGAAATTACAAATCCTAGGCCTCGAAGGGTTTGTTTAATGACAACAGGCCATCCCTCTCGAAGCTCTCGCACTATTAAAATTAATAAATGGATCCTGTGCTCGACCAGGAATAATTTATTTATTATTTTCACATTGCATTTAAGTTGATTGGGCGTGATTAAGTACTCTATTTTTGCGTGGTATAGAATACCACGTCACAATACATACATACATACATAAGTAAAACAATAGTATGCATAAATAAATATAAATAAATTATATAAATCACCCAGGAAATATAACAGGGATTAGGTTTTATGGCATTCCATTCTTGGACCCCTAATAAAAGGATTATCCTTCGAACCCAAGCTCTGATGATTTCTGAACGTTTCTCACGAATTCTGACTTTTCCTGGCGTTTTTTGTCGAGAAACGTAACAGAAGTGGTCAGAAGTCCTGACTTTTTTTCTGACGATTCCTGACTTTCTTTAATAGGGAATATAATTAATAATATTTAACTTACTTGAGAAAGCTCCGTGTATTATTTTATATGACTCGTACATATAATAAAAATTTAAACTATTATTTGAGTTGCTGATAATAAGAAGTGGAAATATCTCGCAGGTGAGTAAAACGCAGCTATAGAAAAGTGCCTAAAAAAAATTGGATATAATTTCACGTCTGTAAAAAGGAGTAATAGAACATTGGCAGTAAAAAGTAGACAACGGTTTTTCGGCCACCACCACTTTCCCATTTGGGAGCAGCACATGCAAACGTAGCGTGTCGGTGAGCAGGCTCGGTCAAGCGTAGCGTCGGCAATCCTCGTGTAAAGCCGAAAATGCACGAGCACGAACCCGTGGCTCGGGCCGAGCCGAGCTCGTCCGACTTCGCAATTCAGTTTCGTGGGCCATTAGGAGGTTTGGATTGATTTCTGTTTTCAAAAATTCACACCTAAAGGAAATAAGACTCCAAATACATGTAATGAAGTCTTAAAATATTTAATGATTATGTCTTTCAGAAATTCTTATGGAATGTTTTAGAAGAGCTGATTCTACAGGGAATACATTATAAGACACTGGAGGTTTATAAAGTTAAAATATATTGAATATTGTACATGGGATTTCAATATTAGGTTAATAATATCTATCACTTTCAAGTGGATTCATTTTTCATTATAATAAAGTTCATAATAAATTTAACGATAAATTTTAAAATGAATTTTATAATAAATTTTGTAATAAATTTTGCAATAAATTTTATAATAAATTTTATAATTGATTTTTTACTAATTTTAAGTTAATTAAACTTTTATTTTTTAAATAGGAATCTGTTGAATCAGTTGATCTGGCGTTCAAATCCCAGTGGGGCGAGAGGAGTGAGATCTTTTTTTCTGAATAAATTTGAATTTAATAAATTTTAATTTTTATCTCCATCTAGTCTGTAATGACGAAATAATTTTTCTATATTAGAGGAATTTATCTGTGATCGATATTATAGATTTCCATTATTCACAGTATGTGTGATTTGACTTCTCAACGGATCGATAATTATAACCTCCGATGATAATGCAGATTCCTATTCAAAAATATTGATTGTGTAACACCTTGCTAAATAAGAGTATATCAGAAAATCAGTATCTTTCTCTGATCTCTCTGTAGCTCAATTGGTAGAGC
>CAKNXH010064910.1:7342-35751 GCA_932178445.1 Andricus quercusramuli | reverse complement strand
CTGTAGCTCAATTGGTAGAGCACCTGACCGGAAATCAGTTGATCTGGCGTTCAAATCCCAGTGGAGCGAGAGGAGTGAGATCTTTTTTTCTGAATATATTTGAATTTTATTTTTCAATCGATTTTAAATATTGTAACGTTGAAATGAGGAAAAAGCCGAAAAATTATTAATTTGAACTCTTATGCTTTCTTAATATATAAAAACTTTATAAAACCTTCAATGTCTTAAAATATTTATCTCAACATTACAAAATTTTATTTTAATTGTGAAATAATCGCTAATAACTAATGAACATATTTCCAGAAAATTGTCCTTGATTTTGCCCTTATAAGTTCAAACATGGTACAAAAAAATATTGTGTAATTTCAAGTAAAAACTGTACTCTGTATAAATTAATGTTAAAAATGAAAAATAATAATACCTTTTATAAATATTCTTCAGGTTTACTTGAATATGATACACGTTGATTTTTATTTAAAAAATTCTTGTAAATAATTGGTCATTTTTTAAATTTTACGACATTTTTGTACCGCGTTTGACCTAAGGGAAAAAATTTCAGTAATGAAATTATTGAAATATTATTATTTTTCTTTTTTCAAACTTTTTCTCGGGTGAACCCGGTTTTTCGTCATAGCCACGGACTAAGTCAAGTGACTGATGAGATCAGGATGTTATAAGTTATTTCAATACGTTGTTTGAAATCATTTACGATGATGTTGTAGGTACAAAATTAGAAGCATGATGTAGTTTGCAGTTTGGCTTTGCCACTGTTATCCTTACACAGCGGCCGTGAGTGTTGAAGGTGACACCAGTCGCCTCTGGATGCTTTCCTAGAGCTACCATGTATCACGCCATAGGTTCTTAGTCACCTGCTTCCTGATGGTCTAGGAAGTTTCTTACAATGCGACAGGTGTTTAATAAAACCGCTTTTTGAGCTGCCGCCAGTACCCTACTGACTCCTAAATATTCAAGATGTTCAGTGCATCTTGCGTGCACATTGCCTGTAGCCGAAATCACGATAGGATGAATAGATGCATGTTTCACATTCCTCCATATTGCCTTAACTTCATGCCTTAGCTCGCTATACTTATGAATCTTGGTTGTATAGGTTGCCTGCAAATTTCGGTTGAGCGGACAAGCAATGTCGATGATGTAGACTCTTCCACCTTTTTTCTGTCGCATCACGATGTCAGGTCTATTGGCTCGGATGTAATGATCCGTCTGGATAGTCACATCCCAATATAAGATGTAACCTTCATTTTCTAAAACGGACATTGGAATGTATCTATAGAAAGGCATCCATTCTGTTAAGAGCCCCAGGTTTAAGGCAAGTTGTTGATGTACAATGCCCGCCACATCATTATGTCTGTGCGTATATTCTCTTTGAGCCATTACGCGACAACCATCAATAATGTGCTCGATGGATTCGTTGGTATCTCCACATAATCGGCACCGGTCAACCACGTCTTAATGTAACACTTGTTTGCGATAATTCCTGGTGCTGACAACTCTATCCTGAATCGCAATGACGAATCCTTCCGTTTCTGGATACAAGAGTCCCTTTAGGCCCGAGCACAATGGAGACCTGAAACCGAAACTTGAACCCGAAGATAACTCTGTCCTTTTTTACCGTAGCCACGGTAAAAAAGGACAGAGATATCTTCGGGTTCAGGTATCGAGTTCGGGTCTCCATTGTGCTCGGGCCCTTTCTCAGCCAAATATTGGATGCCTCACTATCCACTTCATATTGATCTAGCATTTCGGGGTGTTCGCTGTGGATGGCTTTCTGTCTCCATTGCGTTTCTAATTCCTCTATGGTTTCTGCCCTGATATTCAAGGCCTCCTCTGAGGACAAATTCAAGGGCGTGTAGTCAAGATCCGCTTTACCGATGGTGTTGTAAAGCGTAACATCTCGCTTGCTGTTAAAATAGTCTCGCAACTATGTAACTTGTGACTCACACAGTTTTCTGACATCTACAATGCCTCTGCCCCCTCTATGTCGTGGTAGAACTACCCTTTCACTCGCCGAATTACGGTGGTGCATTCGGTGTTTCGTCATTTCTACGCCGATGATTCTGTTTAATCGTTCGAGGTCAGTGTTCGACCATTTGATGAGCCCAAAGGAGTACGCGAGAACAGGGATGGCGTAGGTGTTGATTGCCCTGAGCTTGTTTGCCGAGTTAAGAGAACTCTTCAGAACCAATCTGAGTCTTGTAGTGAAGGCAGTCGTTAGGCTTTTCTTAACTATCGTATGCTGAATACCCTTAGATTCAAGAATACCCAGGTATTTACATGACACGCCCTTAGCCATTGCCTCGATGTCATTCCCGAAATCGTTCTCTATCTCTGCGGTCCCTGATTCTCCTCTGGTTAAATGCACTATTCGGCATTTATCTAGTCCAAACTCCATGTTGATATCATTGGAAAACTGCTTTGTAACATCAATCACTTGCTGCAGTTTCTCGTCCGAACTAGCGTATAGCTTCAGGTCATCCATGTATAGAAGATGGGTCACTTGATGACCATCCTCATTATCATTTACTCGGAACCCACGAGACATGCTATTTAAAGTTTTGCTCAGTGGGTTCAACGCTAAACAGAACCATAATGCACTGAAGGAGTCTCCTTGGAATATACCCGTCTTAATGCGTATTGATCTAGTTATCCTCGGTTGTCCATGACCAAAATAATTGATTCTTGTACCCCAAAGCATCATCGCACGACTTAGGAAGTCAATGATGCGTGGACAAATTTTGTATACTTTTAAGACTTCAAGCAAACAGTCATGTGGTACGGAAGGAAACGCTTGCTTGTAGTCAATGTATGCCATGTGCAAGTTCCTTTGGTGTTTACGAGCTTGCATCATGGCAACAGCGTCTATGGTGACTAGATCTTTACTGTCTTTGGAGTTTTTACAACATCCTTTTTGTTCTCCTGTAAGGATGTCATTCTCGTCACAGTAAGAATATACCTTATCTGCTACGATAGCTGTAAGACATTTATATATTGTTGGAAGACCGGCTATCGGTCGAAATTCAGATGGATTTTGAGCGTCTGGTTTTTTAGGCAAATACGTAGTACCCTGCAGCATAAAGCCTGGCATCAGATCTGGATGTTCGATGATCTTCTGAAAATACCGTGCCAACGCAGGATGCACACTAGTCAGGTGCTTATACCAGAAATTGTGCGTGCACCATGTCCGGATCTGGAGCTTTCCAGTTACATGCTTTTTTCAAAACCGCTGAAACATCTAAAGCTGTTATGTTCGTCAGCTCCATTTCAGGGTTATTGCTTGCTCTTGCTTTCTCTAGTTGGAACCACGCAGTGTCCAAATTGCTTCTGTTAGTTTTTCCCCAAACGTCTGACCAATAGTTAGTAATTTCTTCCAATTGAGGGACTTCGGTGTCTTGCTGGTTATTTTGCTGTACACTCAGTTCACGATAGAACCTTCTTTCGTCTGTCTGAAAGGTTCGATTTTGTTGCCTTCTTGCACTACTTTTCTTGTACCGACGCAGTCTAGCAGTAAGAACATCAAGTCTCTGCCGCTGGGAGTCTATAATCTCATCCAATATTGCTGGTGTCAATGTCTCGATGTACCGAGGGTGGATGATTATAATAACATGGTGAATCAGCTTTCTGGTTCGATTTCCTTTTTTATATTGAGTCAGTCGACCCAATTTGCACCTTACTTTGCTGACATCCATATCCAACCTGATCTTCCATGGCGGATCTCGCTCCTGTCTTGGGGCGAAGACTGCATTTATAGGCCTAGTTCTGCGGCCCAACGTTCTAACGGTTGCCACTGCTGCATAGTATACAAGAGTTTGCACCTCTAACGCATTTTGTGTTGCGTTCAAATGCATAGGTAAAACCTTGCTGTTTAGGTGTTCTATTAGTGCACGCAGATCATTCGTGATGTTCATCTTGGGCAGTGAATGCCTTTGTGTTGGTTCTACATGTCTGAACTCTAGTAGAGCATGACCAAAATTCCTTTCAAGGTGCTGTAGATTTTCTGGGACTTCGCTGTTTATATCATCGTTTTTGATATCCGGATGTGGTTCTAGTCCATCCGGTACTTGATGTTCATTATCCCTAGCACCTATGTCTTCAGCTGCAATCAGGTTTTCGTTTTCCACATCTTCCAATGGAAGTTCATCAATAGGAAGCTGCTGTTCCACTTCCATTTCGATGGCAGCTATTTCAACAGCCGAAAGCAATTTGTTTACAGATATCGAGCGTTTTTGATCTGCTAGATTCTGCTCATTTATTCTTGTGGCTAGCCCTGAGTACTTAAGTAAGAAGAGACGATGATGTTCTCTCCTTACACTTTGCCCACTTTTCTTTGCCAAAAAATAAAAGCGCATCACATCTCTGTTCATATGGTATGTCCATTTTAATCGCTTCCTTGGTTGTTGAACTTCGGCTTCTGGCACTGGTTGTATTAGGCCATCTACCTCCGGAGGATGTGGTGGTGCTGGATCATCACCAGGTTGAGGAAGAACATCAATTGCCACTGCTAGTTCGTGAGACGCGGCTTCCTCTAACTGCTGTTCATTGCCGTTGTTCTTCCACTCCAAATCAACCTGCTGTTTAATCTCCATTGCTCGATCTTCTGAGATGAGTAGATTAGTCCTGATGTCCTTCACCTTAGCGATAAGATCTCTCAATGCGACTTTCTCTATTTGAGGATACTTTGCGGCAAATTTCGTTCTGAAATTTTGTCCTTTCTTACGTGATGTTTCAAACTTCGCACTTTCATAATAGAGACGCATCAATTCCTCATTCATTGTGGTATCCCACTTGATGCTCTCCCACGGTATTTCTGTTGAAGTGGTTGGCTGCAAATAGCTAACGCTAGCCAAAGCATCCTCAGCAGACGCAGTTGATGTTTCACTGCTTACCGTATGTCGCAGATGTTCTTGCTGGCCAGCTGTTTGATTAGTGAGATCTGCCTGACCATCTCGCAGCTCACCATCACCACCGTCCCGCATGCTGTGGCCCCCAGCGGTGGCTCCAGGGGCGCCCCGACGATCCTCGGGTAGCGACAAGCGTTTCAAAATTTTTAAAATACTCTCCATTATCATTTATGGGTTTTGGTGTTCCTCTTAGTCACTTTCCTCTTCGTTTTCTGCCTGTCTGGCATGGGAAACCCTGTCAGTAGCAATGCTACGGCCAACATAGCCTTCAAATTCATGAGAGGAAAGCTCAAGCCCTAACGCGACGTATCTGAAATACTGAAAAGCTTTGTGAGATTTTGCCAACAATCCTATATGAAAATTATATTTACATAAACTCAAAATAAGCTAAAAAAAGTTAAAAAGTAGTTATTCGAAATTTTTATTTTGTATACAAAAATATTTTCCGCCTTAAATTATAATTTTGATGAAATTTTTCTTTTTTCTTCGTTCAAAAAATTACTTGATTTGAAAATTTATTTATTTGGTTGAAATTTCATTATTCGAAAGTTTATTTAAACTGATTTTAATTATAAATTAGAATTTTTTATTGAAAAAGCAATTATGACATTTTTCGTTGGAAATTCAGCTTTTTTGATTGAAAATTCAACAGTTTAGTTAAAACTTATGTTTTTCGTTGAAATTTTGATTGACATACAGAAATATTCAAAAATATTTGGAAATTTTCTTAAGAATCTTAGGAAAATTATATTATTACCTATAACCTTAAAAATAAATAACTTGTAGAATAAATAATTATTAGAAATTTTTATTTTGTATTGAAAATTATGTTTTGCCTCTTATTATAATTTGGTTATAATTTTCTGTTTTCTTTACTAAAAATCGTTTTTACTTGGAAATTTGTTGATTTTGTCTGAAATTGTTTTGTTTTTTTAAGTGGAATTCAACCGTTTTTCATCATAAATAAATTTTTGTATTGAAATAGCAATCATCACAACCAAAAAAGATGAATTTTCATCCAAAAATGTAATAATTCCTATTTCAATGGAAAATTCTAATTGATGATTAAAACCAGTTGAAATCAACTTTAAAGAATGAAATTTCAACCAAATATGTAAATAAATTTTCAAATCAAAAAATTTTTTAATGAAGAAAAAAGACAAATTTCAACAAAATTATAATTTAAGGCAAAAAATATTTTTTAATGGAAAATAAAGTTTCGAATATGTATTTATGCATTCAATTATTTATTTTAAGGTTATAGGTATGAATATAACTTTTCTAAGATTCTTAAGGAAATGTGGGAAGATTTTTGAATAATTCTGTATGTCAATCGAAATTCCAACAAAAAATATAAGTTTTAACAAAACAGTTAAATTTTCAACCAAAAAGACTGAATTTCCAACGAAAAACGTAATGACTGCTATTTAAATCAAAAATTCTAATTTTTAATTAAAACAGATGAAATTAACATTAAAAAAATGAAATTTCAAATTAAAAAATTTTTTAATGGAGAAAAGAGAGAACTGTAAAAAAATTATAGCTTAGGGCAAAAATATTTTTGTATACAAAATAAAAATTTCAAATAACTATTCATTTCTTTAACTTTTTTTGCTTATTCTAAGGTTATATAAATGTAATTTTCATCAAGAATTCTTGACAAAAATTTTGAAATATTTTCTAATATTTCAGATATTTCAAATTAAAATTTGAACAAAAAAAAAAAAAACATTTTCAACCGAATAATTTCATTTTCAGGCAAAAAAGGTTAATTCTCGAAGAAAAATGTTATAATTGCTATTTCAATAAAAAAATTCATTTTAAATAATGAGCGGTTGAACTTAACTTTAAAAAAATGAATTTTTAACAAAGTAAATAAATTTTTAAGTAAAAACGATTTTTAGTCAAAAAAGAAGGAAAATTACAACCAAATTATGATTGGAGGCAAAAAATAATTTCAAATACAAAATAAAAATGTCGTATAGCTACTTTCTAACTTTTTTTAGCTTATTTTGAGTTTATATAAATATAATTTTCATATAGGATTCTTGGCAAAATCTGACATACGTCAAATAAAAATTTCAACACAAAATATAATTATCAACCAAACACTAACCAATTGAGATATTTTAATAATTTCATTCCTGAAATCTTTTCCCTTAGGTCAAACATGATACAAAAATGTCGTAAAATTTAAAAAATGACCAACTATTTACAAGAATTTTTTAAATAAAAATAAACGTGTATCATAATCAAGTTAAAGTGAAGAATGAAAGGTATTATTATTTTTCATTTTTTACATTAATTTATATAGAGTACAGTTTTTATTTGAAATTACACGACAGTTTTTTGTACCACATTTGAATTTATAAGGGCAAAATCAAGGAAAATTGTCTGGAAATATGTTCATTAGTTATTAAAATACTACAAAGACTGACCTTTAAAATTGTTTTGTCCTTCAAAAATCACGAGATATTTCTTTATAAAATAAATTTTGTGAAATTTATTTTACAATTATTTACAATTAATTTCCAATTACAATTATTTCAAAATTAAAATAAAATTTTGTAATGTTGAGATAAATATTTTAAGACATGGAAGGTTTTATAAAGTTTTTATATATTAAGGAAGCATATGAGGTCAAATTAATAATTTTTCGGCTTTTTGCTCATTTTAACTTTACAATATTTAAAACCGATTAAAAAATAAAAGTTTAATAAAAGTTTTATTAACTTAAAATTATTAAAAAATCAATTATAAAATTTATTATAAAATTTATTGTAAAATTTATTATAAAATTTGTTATAAAATTCACTATAAAATTTATTATAATGAGAAATGAAACCACTTGAAAGTGATAGATATTATTAACCTAATCTTGAAATTCCATATACAATATTCAATATATTTGAACTTTTTGAACCTCCAGTGTCTTATAATGTATTCCCTGTAGAATCAGCTCTTCTAAAACATTCCAGAAGAATTCCTGAAAGACATAATCATTAAATATTTCAAGACTTGATTAAATGTATTTGGAGTCTCATTTCCTTTAGGTGTGAATTTTTGAAAACAAACATCAACCCAAACCTCCTAATAGCACACGAAACTGAATCGCGAATTCGGGCGAGCTCGGCTCGTCCCGAGCCACGAATTCGTGCTCATGTTCTATTACTTCTTTTTACAGACGTGAAATTATATCCAATTTTTTAGGCACTTTTCTATAGCTCCGTTTTACTCACCTGTGAGATATTTCCACTTTTTATTTTCAGCCTCTCATTTCATTCAAATAAATTCTGTCAAAAGGTATTGTTCACATTTTCAAGTCTGAAATCGCTTAGATTGACAGAGGGTATTCGTGCTTTTCCTCTGTTTTTCAGTTTTCCTCTAGTCGTTTGCGTATGCATATAGTTTCGTGGCAGAAAGAGATAGAATCACTAATCCGATTATCTTTCTTTTTTCATTGGGAGGATTGGGGAGGATGCCTTACGGCCAGGCTTGCCTACTCTATCTGTAATAACTCTATGTAACTATTACGATTTTTGGTAAAAAAATACAAAAATTCTACATCTTTTCGATTGATTTTGAATAGTTTTTCCCTTTTTAGATTCATAATAAAGAAAGTACTCACGATTCACAAGAAATATGAAAGCTTCTTTCCAGCATACATCTGTAGATTGAACTTTATAATACGCAGCAAAAAAGAAAGAATTGGTACGGATCGGGGCGAATTACCATTTTTGTAATGCGTGTGAATCCCGTTTTCTGATTCGTTCAAACGCATTGAGACGCATTTAGATGAATTGAGACAGCGCAAATTAAATGCGTGTGAATTCATATGAATGCGTGGTCAAGGTCAATCAGAAAAAAAATCAATAAAAAGTGCATGCGTCGGGACTTGAAACAGCGACTCGTGTATCAGTCTAGAGTACCCGCCACTGAGCACGAGACAATTTACTAAAGATTTACAATAAATTCTATATGCCCCGCACGTTGGTTTTCCTGTTACGGATTAAATTGTATAAATCAACACTTGCTGAAATTCGCCGTGAAGCATTGGGGCGAATTCAAGTGTGTATTTTACGTTCAAGAATTTAGACGCATTTACCAATGTTGAAGCGTTTGCGTGCTGACGCAATGAAGTGTATTTGCTGACTTTGGACTTTTGCACCGTATTTGTACGTATAGAAAGATTCCAAACTAAAATATCGTCTGCACGAATTTACGTGTATTGACACGTAGGTCCAATGCGTCATTGTCGCAAAGCGGTATTTTCAGGGTGTCTTAGTCTTTTCAATTCAATTCGTATCAATACTTCCTTTTTTGCTGGGTACTTATTGCTTGTATTACTCGGATCATCCCTGGCGGACCGAACGAACGGAATGGATACGCTACAGCGTATCCTTATAGTATCCACATCGTATCCTCTCCGTATCATGCAAGAAAAACTCATTAAAAAAGAAAGATTAACATTTCACTTGTAGAAATTCGGATTCTACGTGAAATTTTGCGTTAAGAGGCCACGTAGTAATCGCAATAGTTTTTCTTGCAAGATTAAAAACTTTTAAAAAATATAATACTTCTCGATAACGTGGGCTGAAGGCGACTTCAAACGCATCGTCATTCAGTAGCAGTTCACAGGCTTTATCCGTCGACGATGCGTTTGAAGTCACCTTCAGCCCACGTTATCGAGAAGTATTATATTTTTTAAAAGTTTTTAATGTTGCAAGAAAAACTATTGCGATTACTCCGTGACCTTTTAACGCAAAATTTCACGTAGAATCCGAATTTTAACAAGTGAAATGTTCATCTTCCTTTTTTAATGAGTTTTTCTTGCATGATACGGAGAGGATACGATGTGGATACTATAAGGATACGCTGTAGCGTATCCGCTCCGTTCGTTCGGTCCGCCAGGGATAGTTTGAAACATTAGTAAAAAAAGTGTTTTCGCACGAGCCGCGAACTTGAACGTAGGCGAATACCGTAATACTGCACAAAAGACACAAAACGAAGAACAATTACTCGTACATTGCAAATGGTAGCAAGGGAAATACCACAATACGTCACAAGACACAAAACGAAAAATAATTACCCGGCGTAGCAATAAGCAGCCGAAGATTACGAGCGACACGTGCTTGACGTGCAGTTCCAAAAAAAATGGACGACTTATTGGCATTGGTCGACCAAGTTCACACTCAGCCTGGTGGTACTTCCGTGTACTTCCGAGCTGCAAACGACATGAGATCAGTGATGCCAATGTTGGTGCATTTGCTACTGCGCTTGCGTTCGGGCCGCGCACTGGTTGGCCGCAGTTAGCGCGGCCAACACACAATTTCTATACATTCTTGTTCATTTTTGAATAATTATTTATTTAAATTACAAGAATTGTTTTAAATTACAATTTTGAAATGCGTGCCAACTGTGGCGAACCAGTGCGCAGCCCGAACACAAGCGCAGCAGCAAAAGGCGCCAACATTGGAATCACTGCATGAGATTTGACGGTCGCCGAGGGTGGCGCTGACAGTACGTTAAACGTTTTTTCCTATGCATTTGTAGCTCTAGTCAGGCCAAAGTACTGTCAGCGCCACCCTCGACGATGGTCAACTCTCATGATACTTTCATTTCACATGCATATACCATCGGGACAGGCTGCTCACATTCTATAGCCTTCCCGATTCCAACCGCAATCTTCTGCGCATCGACGCTACCTTGAAAAACGACTTCTGGCCGTGTAACTGTGAAGCTTATATTGCCTTAATCGGTTAAGTGTAGTACGTTTATAAATGATGAGGAAACAAAAGAACTTATATATTTATTAATTACAATAGACTGCGAGCAGACGTATAATGTAACCTTAAAATACTTGTATATGTAAAAACCTCATAGAAACCAATAGACTTGGGTAGTTAGTGAGATCCGAAAAATTAATTTTAATATTCCAGATAGAAGCCAGCTCTATTTGAGTCTGGAAATCCAAGAAGCCCTCGTGAAAAAAAAGACCAACTTAAGATCACAGTATAGGCAGGTATATTCTTGTCCCGGCAGTTTGAACCCCCAATATCCCATCATTATTAGGCTAATCACGAGTCACAGATTTTTAAGGGGGTGCTCTTTCTTGTAAGTTTCAAGAGAAAGAGATGACGAGATGGAGGGAGGGACAGAGTTCCATAAATATAAGGACAACTGGTTGAAGCCTCTAGATCTCGTAAATAATAATAACTCGTCCCAGTTTCTTTGGGACTTTTAGGTATAGCTAGTCTTTTGATATAGACAGCTATCCTTATTTAAGAGAGAGAGTGGTGTCTATTTCAATGCCCTAAAATTGATGCAGGTGTAGGCTGAAAGGTGAAAGACCAGAAAAAGACCAAACATAGTTTGAAACTGGTCTTAATGTGATCTTAAGTTGGTCTTTCTTTTCACGAGGAAGGTTCTGTTTATGTAAAAACCTCATAGAAACCAATAGACTTGGGTACTTAGTGAGATCTGAAAAATTAGTTTCAATATTCCAGATAGAAGCCAGCTTTATTTGAGTCTGGAAATCCAAGTAGGTTCCCTTTACGTAGAAACCTCATAAAAACCCACAGGTGTGGGTACTTTACGAAATCTCAAAACATTTATTTTGGAACTCCAGACAGAAGCCAGCACTTTTTCAGTTTGGAAATCACAATTGGTTACACAGTTATATAAAATCCCAACAGAAACCACTTCATTTTGCAATAGGAAATCCAGATTAGTTACAGATATGTAAATTCCTCTTAGAAACCAGCAGATATTCTGCCTGGCAAATTTTTTCCCAACAGGCAGCCAGATTGAAACTCTTTGAACCTTATGGATCCTCATACAAATTCGATCAGGTTCTGTTGTGTTGCATTTGTGGTCGTGCTGCTTGCCCGGAGTTCTCGTTGTCCGAAGAGCCGTACGAAAATTATTTTTTGTATTAGGATTCAAGAGATTTTACGTGATGAGAAGGGTAGTTTAAAAAATAAATCAATTTAGTAAGTAATGATTATTTAATTTAAACTTTCACGTAATTGATATAAAAATACAAAGTGATACAATATTGATATTTGAGCCGAGAGAACTACAAGGTACGCTGCAAGTAGTTAATTAAGTTTTCGTTTGCGGTGTTAAAACTCGACTGGCTGCGGTCAATTGCAGATTTCGGAAAAACGGAGAAGATTCACAAATTTTGAAGGTGGGAATAAAGATCCAGTGCGCGAAGGCGTTACAAGTTCCGATGATGCACGATGTGAAACGGAAAAGTCCGAAAAGGTTTTCCCCGGTACGGTCACTAGTTTGCACGGCGAAATGCCATTAAAGCTTAGGTACAAAAATTTGATCCTAAATGGTCTATAGGTTGAAAGACTTAACGCCTACAAGTGGTAAAAGTATAAATTCTGAGATTTTGAGGAGATTTGAAAGAGATTCTAAAATTCGAAATTTGGGTAGTCAAGAGTAAGAAGATTGAGTAATAAAATTTATCCTAAGAAAGTGGATACAGACACGTTTCAGGGCAGATGTTTTTGAATAGTTAATCATAGCTTGAGTAAATCTCAACATGCCGGCCCTTTTGAACAATCGGTTCAATAAAATTTGATTACGGTAGTGATTAAGCGGTAAGTTATTACCATGATTGGTAAGATGAAAGACAGTTCATTGAACTATAGCTTTAGACATGATAAGATTTAGATAATAGATGCAGAAGGTATATAAGGCTAGAAATAATATAAATAGTAGATATATAAAGTTGCAAAAAAATCGCAGTTGATGACAAAAAATAAAATTCCTTGCAATTATTATAAGATATACAGGAGTAAGATTATATTTCAATAGGTAGTGGAGCCATGCGCTTCATATTGCGCTTGTATTCGCCCAATGCAGTCTTTACAGTGACGATTCAACCCCACCCGCGCCTGGATGAGTGTCGATGACACGTCCAAGGTTCCATTGCATCGCAGGGAGCTTATCGTCTCGGAGTGTTACAATTTGACCGATTTTGATATCATTTTTGGCACTTCGGTGCCACTTTTTTCGCACAGTCAACTCATTGAGATATTCTTTACTACAGCGCTTCCAAAAATGTTGCTTTATTTGTTGGACTTGCTGCCAGGACGAAAGCCGACCTGACGGCAAGTCCGTGTAATCGCGTTCTGGCACACCTGTTAAAGAGTCACCTACGAGAAAATGACCGGGAGATAAGGCTGTTAGGTCGTTAGGATCTGAAGGAAGTGGTGTCAACGGTCGAGAGTTTAAGATTTCTTCGATCTCAGTTGCGAGTATTGTAAATGTTTCATAGGTTAGAAGTTGATTGCCGATAACGCGTACTAGGTGATACTTAAACGATTTAACAGCAGCTTCCCAGAGTCCACCAAAGTGAGGCGAACGCGGGGGTATGAAATGGGAATTGATATTATGGTTGGCAAGTACACGAGAAATTGTTGCATTAACCTTTTGAGATCTTAAGCATTCTGAAATGTTGACAAGTTCGTTTTTTGCCCCTACAAAGTTAGTAGCGTTATCGCAATACAGATCTGAGTTTTTTCCTTGTCTTGAAAAAATCTACTTAAACAAGCTACAAAAGCTTCGGAGGTCAGATAGTTGACGATTTCAATATGTACAGCCTTTGTCGCGAAACAAACGAAAACGCAAACATAGATCTTCATTTTCTTTCGATTTTGACATTTCTTTTCTTTAATATAAAACGGACCGCAGAAATCGATTCCGGATTGCAAAAATGCCCTTTTAAAGATTGTGCGATTTTTTTTCAGATCTCCCATGATATAGTTTGGGGTTTGTGGTTTTGTGCGACAGCAAGTGACACAATATCGAATTATATTCTTGACTGAATTTTTTCCGTTGAAAATCCAGTAGATTTCACGAGTAGCGTTCAGTGTAGCTTGTATGCCTGCATGAAAGAGATTTAAATGTTTCTCGCAGTTAAATTCCCCTTGAAGTTTTGCTTCGATTCTAGCACTTTTGATTCGTTTGAAAATGTTTGCCGCTGAACGATTTTTATTATACACGTATGTGCCTTTTGGATACCGATTGAAGTGAGATAACCCGATATACTTTGTTTAAAAATGTTAATATTGATAAATCGTTGGCAGTAAGCTACAGCTCGTTTTAGACTGGTAAGAGTTTTCGCGTTTTCGAAAAGTGTCATCGCGATTTTGTTCACGTATACGACATTGACGTTAATCGCTTGTTTTGTAGGTAATTTTAAAGTTTCGAATTTGGATTCTGGCCATTCTTCCTCCGCTTGTTTAATCCATACAGGACCATTCAGCCAAAAAGAGTTGTCGATTATCTCCTTTGGTTATAGGCCTCGCGATACGAGATCTGTGGGATTATATTCGGTAGCTACCTGTCGCCACTCATGAGGTATCGATAATGCTTGAATCTTGGCTACACGATTTGCTTCAAAAGTTGGAAGAGTGTGAGAAGCCTTTTTTATCCAATTTAATGCAATCATGGAATCGGACCAAAAAATCGTTCTTTGTATAATTAATCGGCGTAAAGCTTGATGAACTATTGAGAATAAATTCAATAGTAAAAGAGCAGAGCATAGTTCTAAACGACGTACATCTTCGACATCTGAACGAGCGACTCTTGACTTTGAGCGAATTAATTGAGTGATGATTACGCCATTATCGTCAATAGATCTGATATAAAGACAAGCCCCGTAAGCCTTTTTGCTAGTATCACAAAAACCATGTATTTCTAAGCTAGCGTAATCATCATCAATTATTTTTCTTTGAGTAGTGAATTTTTCTAGGAAAATCAATTGATCTTGAAATTCGATCCAGTCTTCTTTTATTGGAGATAAAGCGTTCTCATCCCAATCTAATTTTAATTTTCACAATGATTGCATATTTATTTTAGCTTTTACGATAACAGGCCCTAATAATCCGAAAGGTTCAAAAAGTTGCGCAATTTGTGAGAGTATTGATCTTTTAGTTATGGAATTGTCTATATTTGACTGATTTACGGTATAAAGCAGCAAATCTGGCTTTGGGTCCCAATAAATACCCAGAGTTTTAGTTTTTTTTCCTAAATTTAAACCTAGAAATGAATCGTTACATGTTTTTGATAAAGATTTGATAAGAGACGGATCATTGGAGGCCCATTGCCTAAGATTCATACCTGCTTTCTGAGTAATTTCAATTAAATGCTTGATTAATTGTTTTGCTTGCTTGCGAGTTTCCGCGCCCGATACGAGATCATCCATCTAAAAATCTTTTTTTAAAGCTATGGATGCATGTGGATAAGAATTGGCTTCATCGTTTGCCAGCTGTACAAGAGTTCTTGTAGCTAAAAATGACGCAGGTGCAGTCCCAAAAGTGACTGTATTTAGTGTGAAGATTTTTACACGTTGGTCGGTATTTTCCCGCCACAGTATTTTGAGATATTTTCGATCAACGAGATGTACTTAGATTTGACGAAAAATTTTTTCGATATCGGCGGTTAACGCGTAAGCATGTGATCTAAGTCGAATGAGAAGTGGCAAAAGCTTTTCTTGAATATTTGGACCCACCATAAGTGAGTCGTTTAGTGATTTTCCGTTTTAAGTTTTTGACGATGCATCAAAAACTACTCTCACCTTCGTTGTGAGACAGGATTGTTTAATTACCGAGTGATGTGGTAAAAATAACCGTCATGAATCGAATCAAAATTGGTTTCAGACATATAATTGCTTTCAATATATGAGTTTAGATTTTCGATATAAGGTTCTTTAAGCTGCGGTTTTTTGTCAAACGACCTTTCAATAGCGTATAAGCGTTTTAAAGTAGTTGAGTAAGATTCACCGAGAACAGGTTCATTTTCCTTGAATGGAAGTTCAACGCAATATTTCCCGGAATTTTGATCGCGAAAAGTGTGTTTTTGGTAATGTTCTTCGCATGCGATTTCTTCTATATTTCGATTCAAGAGATTCAAGGATAAATTGCACGTAGCTGCGTTTAGAAATGTAGATTCATATGTTTTTCCGCCCAATATCCATCCCAATTTAGTTTTCTATAATATCGCGTCTTTTTTAGCTAAAGTAATTTGACCATTACAAAGCAATTGCAGAAAAATTTCCGCACCGATTGAAGCGTCGATTTCTCTAGGTCTATAAAACTCTGGATCTGCAAGATGGAGATTGGATGGAATTTTGAGTTCAGCTCGATCTATAGGCTCACTAGGCGCAAAGGAATTGATTTCTGGAGTAATGAGGAAAGTTAGTTCCTTGGAAAAGGTATTTAAATGGGATTGGATCGTGGTACGTGTTATTTTGCTAATGCTTGAACTCATTTGTTTACGCCACCGAGTGGGATTTCTATTTCGTTCAAATTAAGACCTAATTTTGTAGCCGTTCTTTCGGTTGAGAAATGAACTTGTGAACCATTATCGAGAAGGGCCCTACATACGTGAGGGTGACCCTTGTGATCTAAGACGTGAATAATCGCTGTTGATAATAAAACTTGAAAAGATACGGAATTATGTAAACATGCCAAATTTGCATTTAAAGTTGGTTGTGAAGCATTACTTTCTCGATGTAAAAGAGTGTGGTGTTTTTTATTACATGTTTTACATGCCGTCGCTTTGCAGTTTTCTACGATATGGTTAGCTCTGAGGCAATTAAAACAAAGCTTTAGATTTTTCACGATTTCTAAACGTTCTAAACGTATGTCTAGCAAGAACACTCTTATAACAATGTCCTAAACGAACATCACTTTTGTGCTCCTCCACCCTAGTATTAAGAAGTCTTCCAGTCTGCCCCACGTAAGTAGAGTTCGAAAATTCTGGGTAATTTGAATTTGGAGAAGGTAACAGAGAACGTTGCCGTATATTACCGAGAATAGGAGAATTTATCCAGAATTTACGAGAACGTTCATTTTTTTCTTTTATTTTTTGTTTTTCAATTGAAATAACGTTCATATTTAAAAAAATTAAACCTAAATAGCAATAAACATAAGAACCATATTTTTCAAAAAAGAATTTTATTCTTTGATTTCGTAAATTCTTTCAAACATTTATAAACATTATAAACTTTAGTTTAGAACAAGTTGAGAAAAATCAGTATTATTATTAGTCTTGATTATTGCACCTTTGCGCAGGTGCTTCAAGCCGAAAACTAATCCGATGTAAATAATTTCGAGATTATTTTGAGTACAAGTAAATGTATGATTTAGAAAGATGAATTTATTCAGTGAAAATATTAACAGAGTGACGTGCTCTAGACAGAGGTTCGAGCAAGACTATATCCCCTATGTTACAAGGGGTTCCTTATATATCCTGTCGTTATCTACAGGGATGTTTAGGTTTCGGTACAATTGCTTAGAACATAGTGGTAGGTAAGATTCGCTAGCTATCAACGCTTTGGGATACATAACACTTGAAGGCTCATGCCGAAAAATTATCGAGAACTCGCCGTTTGGAAATGTATATATTCCCTTATCTTGTAGCCAATTCTATTTGTCGGCTGAGGCGACGTGAGAGAATGTCATACAAGACCCAAATATTTTTCGGAAATAAACATCTGCTGAAATGATTCGTTAGAATACGATCTGCTATAAAAATCTAAATATTTCCTTTTGAAACTACACGTGCGCGTGTTCAATTATTACTGAGATTAAGTTTAGTCAGTCTGATCGTATTTCCTAAATGTTCCTACTATTATATTATCAAATATAAATTATAACATTAAATATCATTGTATATATCGTTACATGAGAACGACATCATTTATTTGTTCCTTTTCCAACATTGTTTTGACTGTTTGAGGGTACATTAAACATTTTTCTTCTAAATGCCTTCTTTGGCGTGTAGCATTTCTCACACAAAGTTCACTGCAATAGTTGCACTTGTAACTAATTTTATCATCCTTATGAACGCCTTTTTGGAAAAAATTACATAAAACACTTTTTTCCTTTGGCACATTTCACTTTTTGTATTGCCTGCACAGTATGCTGCCGAATTCTATGTGTTCAAACATGAAATATGATGAAATAATTTTAAAACGGTAATTTCTCTGATATCTCTGATATTTTCATTAATTCCTTCCTTCTTACCACTCAATGCTACCAATCGTTAATAATTTGGAAAATATTTCCTAAGTTACTAAAAATCAACACAGATGTGTCCGAATTTTATTTTGGTGACAAATTTAAATTCTCGTAAATTTTCGCCAAAAAATCGCTCGAGAACTTACCAGTAACTTACCGGTAACGTTCTCGTTATTCCTGACTAAGTTACCGCGTTTCGAACTCTACACGCAAGTCATCTGACAGATCTTGCAAGTGATCCTGTAAACCACACCACCCTTCTCAAATTTATCTAAAGGATCTTTACCAAAAGTTATTATTGAGTCCATTTTAAATGGTATACGGAAAATAGTATGAATATTAAATTTTTTCAAAATGAATTGAATAGTTTTAGAAATTTGACCAAAAAAAGGAAGAACAAAAGTATTAAAAGAACTATATTCTCTCAATTCCTTCTGATTATCTGTAGCTGAAATGTTACTTTGTTTGTTTTTGATTTGTTGAATTCTAATTGTGATTCGTTGCTTAACTAACTTTTTTGGGTAATGATTCAGAAAAAGTATATTCCTAACAATATTCAAATTCTCTTTGTGAAATGAAATGTGAGACAAACCTAGAGCCCTGTCGACTAAGTTTTTGATGACTGCAATTTTGTTTTGAAAAGGATGAGCCGAAAAGAAATTTAAAATTCTACCCGAATATGTATTTTTCCTGTACCAATTGGTAATAATATTACCATCCTGAACTTCAATTACTTCTACGTCCAAAAAACTGATTTTACTATTTTTCTCTATTTCGTGGGTAAACTGAAGTTTTGGATGAAAACCGTTAAAAGCATCAAAAACCGCCTTAACTTTTCTACAGGAACACACAACAAGGTGTCATTATCATTGTCATCATTGGAGGTCATTTCTACCCCCACTTTTTTTCCTTTAAATGTTATGTTTTTTAATCAGATCAAAGTTGCATATGGTCCTGAAGCCTTCAGAACGGTTAAATTATGGTGTGATATGAACCAAAAATTAAAAGTTAGTATCCTTCAAAAAGGGTTTTTGATTGAATGTCGAAGAAGTAATGTTTTGCCTAAAAAGATATTTTTATTGGATAACAAATTCAGAGATTTTGTTTTTACAGTAATTTTTGCAATAGACAATTCGAACATAATTTAAGGAAGTTCAAACTCTCAATGCTGAATTTACTGATCAACGATGTTTCAAATCATGTTAATTTTTTAAAAGTAAAAATCTTAAAAATTAGAAGTGAGTTAGAATTATGTTTACCAAAAGATAAAATCATTCATCTTCTAAAACATCAGATTTTCCTTAATCAAAGATTTTTAAACAATGATAAAAAGCATGAGAACAAACTTTCTATTTTGATTGATCAACAAACTAATATTCAAGAGCAAAATTTGAATTTACACACAATTTTTGAAGAAGAAGATAAAGATCCTTGGTTTGTTAATTTAGCAAATATTAAAATTCCTGATTCAGTTACAGATATTTTCAGATTAGGTAAAGATCTTAGTAACCATGTGATAAAAAGTAAATCGAAACAAATGATGGAAATAGTCAAAGATGTTGAATCAAGTATACACAAAGTTCCATATTGGATGAAAAAGATTTCCGAAACAAGGTTTTACATTTGTTAAAGAGTTTTGTTGATAAGAATTGTTTGCACATTAGTAGTATGATCGTAAAATTTCTGAAGATTTCGAGGTAACAAAAGATTTCCTCAAGAACAACCCTGATATAATTTGCATGAATGCTGATAAAGGTAATATTACAGTTTGTATGAAGAAAACAGATTATATTAGGGATATGGAGGATTTACTTGCCAATCGTGATAACTTTGAATTATTGAGTGAAAATCTGTTGAAACAATTAAGAAGAGACTCTTTCAAGATGCTAGACAATTGGAGAAAGAAAGGACTTATGGGAAAGGATATAAGATGGACTGATATAAATACTAGGGACACAGTTCTTGCAAGATGTTATGGTTTGAGAAAGATTCATAAGGAGGGCTATCCTTTGAGAATTGTTGTTTCAAATATTAACACGCCAACGAAATTTTTAGGACAAAACTTTAATTTGATACTTAAAGACTCATTTACAACTTCTAAATACAATATTAAAAATAGGTGGAAATTTCAAAAAAATATTATTCAAAAAACTGTCCCTGGTGACCATGTAATGATTTCTTTGGATGTTGCAATGTTCCCAAATATACCCCTTGAATTAGTTAAATAAACAATTTTAAATAGATGGGACAATATAAGGACACGTACTCGATTAAGTCAAAAAGATTTTATTGAAATGATAGTTTTCATTATGAATTCAACTTATTTTAAATTTAATGGATCTTTTTATAGGCAAAAGTTTGGTACTCCCATAGGTTCAGTTTTTTCTCCGATTTTGGCAGAAATGGTTATGGAAGATTTGGAAGTCTTTGCTTTCAAGAAGCTGGATTTTGTTTTGCCCTTTTACTATCGGTATGTTGATGACACCTTGTTGTATGTTCTTCTAGCAAAGTTACAGGCGGTTTTTGATGCTTTTAACAGTTTTCATCCAAAACTTCAGTTTACCAACGAAATAGAGAAAAATAGTAATATTAGTCTTTTGGACGTCGAAGTGATTAAAGGTCAGGATGGTAATACCCAAAAAAGTTAGTTGAGCAACAAATCACAATTAGAATTCAACAAATCAAAAACAAACAAAGTAACATTTCAGCTACAGATAATCAGAAGGAATTGAGAGAATATAGTTCTTTTAATACTTTTGTTCTTCCTTTTTTTGGTCCAATTTCGAAAACTGTTCAATTCATGTTGAGAAAATTGAATTGGATTCAATAATAACTTTTGGTAAAGATCCTTTAGATAAATTTGAGAAGGGTGGTGTGGTTTACAGGATCACTTCTTAATACTAGGGTGGAGGAGCAGAAAAGTGATGTTCGTTTAGGACGTTGTTATAAGAGTGTTCTTGCTAGACATACGAGAGGGTTTGTTGATGTTGACCATGAGTTTGACTGGGATAATGTTGAAATTTTACATAGTGAAAGTAATGAGAGAAAGAGAGAATTCATGGAAATGCTTGATATTAAAGAACAAAATAAGTCCTGTAATAATTTAAGAACTGATTTAGATAGATTGAACAAAAGTTATTCAAATTTGATTAATTACATTTAGTTTTCATGAGTCTCGACTTTCTCTTATTTCTTGTTTGTTGTGAGGGATTGACCTATTGACCCACATTCAGATCTCAGGTATCGAAGCGTTAGCGTCGTCGCTTGGTCGCTGTTCCCACCTGTTTTCCTTTTCTTGCCTTGATAAGGGTGCTGTGTGAGCACCTAAACGTTGGTAGATGTTTTGAATGTTTTTTTATTGTGATTTGATAATATTAAAAATAAAAAATATGAAGGAAATAAAAAAGAGAAGGAAGGGGATTTGGTTGGTTGCCTTCTCATTTTTCTTTCCTCTTTTTTATTTTTGTCCAAAGAAAAAAATTTTTTTTTTCTAGGAATTGCAATAGAAGCATTTTGTGGTTGTTGTCCAACTTTTATCGTTGAATTCTTGTTTTATTTTCAGGAGTTCTACATATTGTTCTGGAGAAAGAGCTACTTGATGATTCCGCAGCAGATTTGTTAAGTGATTTCGTTCACTTGATCCATGATTTCACGTTCTTTAGTTTTACAGCTCGTTTTATTCACTAAAGTCTCCACGTTCACTTTAAGCAATGCTTTACGTTTGTTTCACTGTGTTTTAGTTTATTTGATTCACTAAAGTGTCCACGTTCGCTTTGAGCGATGCTTTCACGTTTTGTTTCACTGTGTTTTTAGTTTATTTGATTCACTAAAGTGTCCATGTTCACTTTAAGCGATACTTTCACGTTTCGTTTCACTGTGTTTTATAGTTTATTTGAGTCACTTATATGTCCATGTTCACTTAAGCGACGATTGCACGTTTTGGATAGTTTTTAGAATTCATTTTTTATTTTTACTTTAAAATATTTCGTTTATTTCGATAGTCACTGGTTGCTGGATGTGAATTAATTATTCGTTAAAAATTCACGATCCGGTTTTCGAAGGACCAAAAATGTTGAGTTGTATTTGTGGTCGTGCTGCTTGCCCGGAGTTCTCGTTGTCTGAAGCCTGGCGGACCAGCCGAACGCAAACGTTACGCTGCAGCGTAATGGCAGAGTAAAGGTAAAGTAATGGTAAAGTAATATGGCATTACAACTTATAAAATAAACAAAATAAATATGTAAATTGTTTCAATTATAATAATACGTTAAAATCTACGTTAAATGGTCATGTCGTAATTGCAACAAGTTTATTTTTCAGCGTTAAAAAATAAAAAAACGAAGTTGCTGTCAGAGACGTCATCAAAAGGCGGCTTCAAGTACATCGCATCTACTGTTACTGGTTTAATAATTAATAAGAAGCAGATATGTACATTGGAACTGAGGCTTGCAATATTTATCTCCAATAATTTTGCCAATTGCATTTTAATTTTTAAGAATTAATGAATTCAAGTTATTTTATTATTATAAATTAAGTGATGAAATTAAAAGTTCAAATGTGAAGTGAATAGTCTCAAGTGATAAAAGTGAGTAGCAAACCGTCGCCCGTCTGTAACGTCAGTCTGTGCGTGTTTTAGCAGTTGCAGCTTTGATCAATTGTGGCAAAGATATTTTGTTGTTATTTTCATCGTGCTAATTAAAGACAAGAACCAAGAAAGAAGAAGACGACAGTGAGTAATAATTTGTTTTTGAGCTTCAGAGACCGGTAGTGTTACGCAATGCTTTAGACGATTAGTACGCGTATCGCATGAGGATGATGAACCCGCCTAACCTTAAAATTCAATCGCCTTATTTCACTTAATAAATAGTAGAATCAAACATTTTGTAGCCAGTAAGCAATTACTCTTCTTTAAATACGAGGAAATATTTTTTTAAATGTTTGATTCCAGTACTTATTGAGTGAAATGAGGCATTGTTGAAAATCCCCTTTTTTTGTTGAAAATTAATTGTTTTAACTGAAAACTTGACTATTTGGTGAAAAATTAATCTTTTTACATAGAAAATTAATCTTCTCGGTTGAAAATTCATCTCTTTAACTAAAAATTTAATTATTCCCTTGAAAATTCTTTTCTTTTTCGTTGAAAATTAATTTCCTTAACTGCAAATTCAATTTCATTGATTTGATTTAATTGACAAAAAAATTTAGAACTGTTAGGGAAAATAAAAAATTGGCCAGGGAAAACCAGGGAATTTCGTAATTAAAATTTTGAAGCAACGCTAGTTGTCAATTTATCACTTAAAATACCTTTCTGTTGTTTTTGCACTAAACTAGCGCAAAGCGAATCAAAATATTTTTAATTTTATCTCTACAAGTATCAAATTCTCTAAGTGTCGAAAATTGAAGTGAAGTAATCGAGAAACTATGGGTGAGGACAGTCTTTTTCCAGGTTTATAGTTGACGACTAAACTAGAAGTGCCTGATTATGGAAGGACGATTGATTATGACAGCAAAATTGACGACGATCTAGATAAGCTTCTCCAGCATATTAAGGAAGACCAACAAAACAGTATGGATGCGACCGACAGTCCAAAGGAAGATGCTTTAGGCGGACATGGACATGAGGGCCTCGATTCTAAAACTCCCTCCAGCCCCAGCAGAAATTTACATTACACCACACACTTTCCTCTCACGCAGGTAAATTTTACTGCGTAGTTTCTCAAAACATTCTCAATTTACTGCCATTTTTTTCCATATATTCTCAATTTACTGATTATTCAGGGTGGCTACTTTTCCGAAGCAATATTGTATATTTAATTCTAAATTGAATTAGAGAATTTTCGAAAAAAATTATAATTCAGATTTGGAACAAGCTGTGTTACAAAAGAATTATAACAATTACTTGGAACAGTGAATTTTCAAGAATAAAATAGAATTCAGATCTGAAACAAGGAATTTTCAAAAATAATTATTGTTTCGACTTGGAACGAGGAATTTTCTAAAATAATTACAATTTTGACATGGAATGGGGCATTTTCTAAATAAATTACGACTCTGATCTGGAACAAGGAATTTTCAAAAATAATTATTATTCTTACTTGGAACAAGAAATTTTCTAAAAGAATCATGATTTGGATTTGGAACGGGGAATTTTTCGAAAAGAATTACAATTTTGACTTGGAACGGAAAATTGTCGAGAAGAATTATAATTCCGTTTTGAAACAATGAATTCTCGAGAATAAAATCATAATTTTGACTTGGAGCAGGAAATTTTCCGAAGCAATATTACATGCAATTCTGAATTGGATCATAAAGTTTATTGACAAAAATTACAAGTCTGACTTGTATCAAATAATTTTCGACAAGTATTATGATTCTGATATAAAAAGGGAATTTTTTAAAGAAAAAACTATAATTCTGACATGGAGCACGGAATTTTTTGAAAGAAAAACAATTTTGAATTGAATTCTCAAGAAAAATGATCCTTTTGACTTGGAGCAGGGCATTTTCCGAAAAAATATTATATTCAATTCTGAATTGAATAAGAAAATTTTTGAAGGAAAAAAAATTAATTCCGATCTGGAACAAGAAACGTTCAAACCATTATAATTCTGAGTTGGGTCTGGTGATTTCAGTAAAGAATTATTTCAACTTTGAAACAGGGAATTTTCTAACAGATTTTTAATTCTGAGTTAGGACAGGGAATAAATAAAATAACTTTTTTTTTAATTCACGTAAAGCGGTACAATTATCCTAACTTGGAAAGTTTTCAAAGAGAATTGTAATTTCCGTGAAATATTATAATTTTTACTTTGGGACAGGGAATTTTGGTAAAGAATTAAAATTTTTAGTTTGGGACAGGGAATTTCAGTAATGAAATATAATTTTGATAAGTGGGTCAGGGAATTCCTGTAAAGAATGATAATTTTGAACGAGGAATTCTTGACATGAAACGGGAATTCTGAAAAAGAATTTTCATTCGTTTTTAGAAGGAGGGAGTACAAAAAATGTTCCAAGTCAGAATTAGTTTTGTAAATATATATAATTATGACTTATTGAAACATACAATAAATATTGTATCCCTCATTTTGAATTTTGTTTTTATATTCGTAACCAGCGGCCCAAAAAACTCATAAGAACCCATTTCGGAGCCACGGGATTTATTTTGTAAATTTTTGTCTGTCGTATTGTATGTGACATTTAAAATTTTGGAATTTTGACTTTAGATTCATAATCGGCCACCCACAATAAAACACCCGAGAACCCGTTTCGAAGCCATGGGACTTTTTTTTTTACAATTTTTGTCCGGCATATTGGATTCACCAATTTGAATTTGGAAATTGTAAAAATCTGTCTCCAAATTCGTAATCAGCGACCCCAAAAATCTTCTGTGCATGAAGTTTCAACAAATTTGTATGTAAGAAAAAATGTATGCTTCAAAGGATTAAGAAACATACACCTTTCTTCTTTTTATAGACACCTTTCAGCGAAAAATCGTCCGTTACAAGGCGATATATCGGGAGAAAATTTGTGTTATTTTTTAAAATTGAAAAATACATTTTTAGTCGCTATCTAAAGACATTTTTCAAAACCCATGAAATTCGCACCTCTAAATTCTTAAACGATTCACTCGAAATTGGTTAAATTTTTTTAATAAAACTCATTTTCTCCCAATTTGGTAACTCAGTATTTTGAGAATAAATTTTTATCTTTTGTTGAATCTTAAAATTGCACTTTTTATTGTGATCCGCAACCGAGCCTGTTCCAATTTTAGGTGCCTGACACTTTGAGATTGTAAACCTCCATATTATATTTCTCGGAATCTAGTTTAATTTCTCGGTAATCTCGATTTTGCGGAATATTATTCCGCTTCCTTGAAAAGTTCCTATTTTGTTGATTATCTAGTTCTGCTCTGCAACTCTTCAATTACCAGGCCGAGAAATAAAAAATTGACCGAAAGAAAACCGGGAATTTCAAATCATCCGTACGGTAGACACTGTTAATATTAATAAAAGGAAATTTTAACTCGTTAAATTTTGTATTTATATTTTGCAGGATGAAGATAGTAGCCAGCATGACTGCAATCAAAGACACGTTTTTTTTATATGGCGTTGGTCGTGTTCGCGATGATGCTAGACACGTAGTGAAGAAGATGACGAAGGAAGTTTATAAATTATTTGGAAAAAAGTTCAGCATCGATGTTGCGGAAGGCGGCAAAGTTAAACAGCACTCGCGAAGTGAGTTCAGCTTTGAGTCGATCACGCGAAAGTTTCAGAACTTGAGCTACTTTGACCAGCACGTAGTGACTTGGCAATGTGCGACGCAGGTTGTGGAGATGCTCAACACATTTGCGCTCTCTGTTTTCTCCTACTTGCCGGTTCAGGAGCACGTGTCCTTTCTCTTTGATTTGATCGAACTTGCGCTCAATATTTATGGACTGATAGATGTTTGTATTCAGATTTTGAAAGAACTCCTGGAAGTCAATGCTCAATTGGCGACGAGAAATAGCACAATAGTCAGAAGTCATACCACAAGCTTGAGTCTCTACGTCGTTGGAGTTTCGAGGAGATACCACTGCTGTTTACTACGTGAGTAATTATTAACGTTTTAATAATTATTCAGGGTTGCTACAGGTCAAGGAATTCGGGAAAGTCAGGTAATTTAAAACCTATCCAGGAATGTCAGGAAATAGCTCAAAGAGTCAGGGAATATTCGATAAACTGATGTTGAAGTTAATTTTATTATTTTGTTGAAACTTCAACAATTTTGTTAAAAAGTCATTCTTTTGGGTTAAGAATTCGTATTTTCGAGTTAAAAATTCAACTGTTTTGTAGAAAATTCATCTTTTTAACATGATTATTCCACATTTTGAATGACATTTTTTTCTCTATTGACTGAAAAATCTTTCTTGGATGAAAATTCAGCTCTTTTGTTAAAAATCCGTGTGTTTTGTGTGAAAACTCATTTGTTATCGTAGAAATTTCTTTGTTTGTTTGTTAATAATGCATCTGTTTGGTTGAAAATGAAGTTTTTAAACTGCATATTTAACTATTCTATGTTTAGTTGGAAATTTATCTTCTTCAGTTGAAAATTCATGTTTTGTCGTAGAATATTAATCTTTCTGGTGACTGGAAAATCTTTCATTGTTGAAAATTCAACTCTTTTGTTGAAAGTTCGTGTTTTTTTTAATGGATTTCTTATCGTAGAAATGTCTTTTTTGTTGTTAAAAATGTAACTCTTTGGTTAAAAATTAAGCTTCTCAACTGCAAATTTGACTGCGAATTCCATGTTTGGTTTAAATTTATCTTTCTCTATTTGAAAATTCATGTTTTGTGTCAGAATATTAATCTTCTTGGTGAGTGGAAAATCTTTCGTGGTTGACAATTTTTTTTTTTAATTTCTTTCTTATGGTCGAAATTTTTTTTCGTTACAAGTGCAACTGGTTGAAAATGAATTTTTCAACTGCAAATTTAACTATTCCATGTTTGGTTGAACATTCAGCTTGTGGTGAAAAATTTTAATATTTGGTATTTTTGTTGTTGAAAATTCAACAATTTTGTTAAAAAATCATACATTCGGTTTTAAAATTCAACTATTTCGTAGAACATTCGTCTTTTTGTCATCAGCTGAAAAATCTTGCTTTGGAAATTCAACTCTATTGTTGAAAATTCGTCTTTTTTGTTTAAAAATTAATTTGTTATCACAGAAATTCAATCTTTTTTGGCTGAACGTACAACTGTTTGAATGAAAAGTTTGGTTTAAGATTACAATTTTCCTGGCTTGAAATATTAATTATTACATTCCTTGTTGAGAATTCTTTTTTGGTTGAAAAATATACTACTTAGTTTAAAGTGTAATTACTTTGTTGACAATTGATTTCTTTGGTTGAAAATTAGCTTTTTTTTAATTCATTTTTTATGGTTTAAAATTAATTTGTTAACCAAAATAGCTTAATTTTCTGCCCAAAAAGACGAATCTTGGACTAGACAGTTCAATTTTTAAGAAATAAGTATGTTTTTTTTTAACAAAAATGTCGAATGTTTAACAAAATAATAAAAGTTTTTAACCACAAAATGAATTCTCAACCAAAAAAAATATAATATGAATTTTTTTGAGACTCACTTGTTATGAAGACATATTCTTCTCTAAATCTAGTTACATTCAGGTTTCACGTTTATTTAATCACCTAGGCGCACAAGTATCACACGCTATTTTTTGCAACGCCCGTCCGAAAAAGTTGTTAGGAGGTGGTAACGAAAAATACTAATTTTATATTGCATAGAGTGGAGTAGAAGGATTAAAAAAAATTTTTTTCAATGTTTGAAGAAAATTTTGAAAAAAAAAATTTTCGAACAAAAATTTCGTGCAAAAAAATTTGGTGAAAAAAAGTTTTTGAAACGAAAAATTTGGTGAAAAAAAATTTTTGAAAAAAAAAATTTGGTGGAAAAAAAAATTT
>CAKNXH010064909.1:7344-35753 GCA_932178445.1 Andricus quercusramuli | reverse complement strand
CTGTAGCTCAATTGGTAGAGCACCTGACCGGAAATCAGTTGATCTGGCGTTCAAATCCCAGTGGAGCGAGAGGAGTGAGATCTTTTTTTCTGAATATATTTGAATTTTATTTTTCAATCGATTTTAAATATTGTAACGTTGAAATGAGGAAAAAGCCGAAAAATTATTAATTTGAACTCTTATGCTTTCTTAATATATAAAAACTTTATAAAACCTTCAATGTCTTAAAATATTTATCTCAACATTACAAAATTTTATTTTAATTGTGAAATAATCGCTAATAACTAATGAACATATTTCCAGAAAATTGTCCTTGATTTTGCCCTTATAAGTTCAAACATGGTACAAAAAAATATTGTGTAATTTCAAGTAAAAACTGTACTCTGTATAAATTAATGTTAAAAATGAAAAATAATAATACCTTTTATAAATATTCTTCAGGTTTACTTGAATATGATACACGTTGATTTTTATTTAAAAAATTCTTGTAAATAATTGGTCATTTTTTAAATTTTACGACATTTTTGTACCGCGTTTGACCTAAGGGAAAAAATTTCAGTAATGAAATTATTGAAATATTATTATTTTTCTTTTTTCAAACTTTTTCTCGGGTGAACCCGGTTTTTCGTCATAGCCACGGACTAAGTCAAGTGACTGATGAGATCAGGATGTTATAAGTTATTTCAATACGTTGTTTGAAATCATTTACGATGATGTTGTAGGTACAAAATTAGAAGCATGATGTAGTTTGCAGTTTGGCTTTGCCACTGTTATCCTTACACAGCGGCCGTGAGTGTTGAAGGTGACACCAGTCGCCTCTGGATGCTTTCCTAGAGCTACCATGTATCACGCCATAGGTTCTTAGTCACCTGCTTCCTGATGGTCTAGGAAGTTTCTTACAATGCGACAGGTGTTTAATAAAACCGCTTTTTGAGCTGCCGCCAGTACCCTACTGACTCCTAAATATTCAAGATGTTCAGTGCATCTTGCGTGCACATTGCCTGTAGCCGAAATCACGATAGGATGAATAGATGCATGTTTCACATTCCTCCATATTGCCTTAACTTCATGCCTTAGCTCGCTATACTTATGAATCTTGGTTGTATAGGTTGCCTGCAAATTTCGGTTGAGCGGACAAGCAATGTCGATGATGTAGACTCTTCCACCTTTTTTCTGTCGCATCACGATGTCAGGTCTATTGGCTCGGATGTAATGATCCGTCTGGATAGTCACATCCCAATATAAGATGTAACCTTCATTTTCTAAAACGGACATTGGAATGTATCTATAGAAAGGCATCCATTCTGTTAAGAGCCCCAGGTTTAAGGCAAGTTGTTGATGTACAATGCCCGCCACATCATTATGTCTGTGCGTATATTCTCTTTGAGCCATTACGCGACAACCATCAATAATGTGCTCGATGGATTCGTTGGTATCTCCACATAATCGGCACCGGTCAACCACGTCTTAATGTAACACTTGTTTGCGATAATTCCTGGTGCTGACAACTCTATCCTGAATCGCAATGACGAATCCTTCCGTTTCTGGATACAAGAGTCCCTTTAGGCCCGAGCACAATGGAGACCTGAAACCGAAACTTGAACCCGAAGATAACTCTGTCCTTTTTTACCGTAGCCACGGTAAAAAAGGACAGAGATATCTTCGGGTTCAGGTATCGAGTTCGGGTCTCCATTGTGCTCGGGCCCTTTCTCAGCCAAATATTGGATGCCTCACTATCCACTTCATATTGATCTAGCATTTCGGGGTGTTCGCTGTGGATGGCTTTCTGTCTCCATTGCGTTTCTAATTCCTCTATGGTTTCTGCCCTGATATTCAAGGCCTCCTCTGAGGACAAATTCAAGGGCGTGTAGTCAAGATCCGCTTTACCGATGGTGTTGTAAAGCGTAACATCTCGCTTGCTGTTAAAATAGTCTCGCAACTATGTAACTTGTGACTCACACAGTTTTCTGACATCTACAATGCCTCTGCCCCCTCTATGTCGTGGTAGAACTACCCTTTCACTCGCCGAATTACGGTGGTGCATTCGGTGTTTCGTCATTTCTACGCCGATGATTCTGTTTAATCGTTCGAGGTCAGTGTTCGACCATTTGATGAGCCCAAAGGAGTACGCGAGAACAGGGATGGCGTAGGTGTTGATTGCCCTGAGCTTGTTTGCCGAGTTAAGAGAACTCTTCAGAACCAATCTGAGTCTTGTAGTGAAGGCAGTCGTTAGGCTTTTCTTAACTATCGTATGCTGAATACCCTTAGATTCAAGAATACCCAGGTATTTACATGACACGCCCTTAGCCATTGCCTCGATGTCATTCCCGAAATCGTTCTCTATCTCTGCGGTCCCTGATTCTCCTCTGGTTAAATGCACTATTCGGCATTTATCTAGTCCAAACTCCATGTTGATATCATTGGAAAACTGCTTTGTAACATCAATCACTTGCTGCAGTTTCTCGTCCGAACTAGCGTATAGCTTCAGGTCATCCATGTATAGAAGATGGGTCACTTGATGACCATCCTCATTATCATTTACTCGGAACCCACGAGACATGCTATTTAAAGTTTTGCTCAGTGGGTTCAACGCTAAACAGAACCATAATGCACTGAAGGAGTCTCCTTGGAATATACCCGTCTTAATGCGTATTGATCTAGTTATCCTCGGTTGTCCATGACCAAAATAATTGATTCTTGTACCCCAAAGCATCATCGCACGACTTAGGAAGTCAATGATGCGTGGACAAATTTTGTATACTTTTAAGACTTCAAGCAAACAGTCATGTGGTACGGAAGGAAACGCTTGCTTGTAGTCAATGTATGCCATGTGCAAGTTCCTTTGGTGTTTACGAGCTTGCATCATGGCAACAGCGTCTATGGTGACTAGATCTTTACTGTCTTTGGAGTTTTTACAACATCCTTTTTGTTCTCCTGTAAGGATGTCATTCTCGTCACAGTAAGAATATACCTTATCTGCTACGATAGCTGTAAGACATTTATATATTGTTGGAAGACCGGCTATCGGTCGAAATTCAGATGGATTTTGAGCGTCTGGTTTTTTAGGCAAATACGTAGTACCCTGCAGCATAAAGCCTGGCATCAGATCTGGATGTTCGATGATCTTCTGAAAATACCGTGCCAACGCAGGATGCACACTAGTCAGGTGCTTATACCAGAAATTGTGCGTGCACCATGTCCGGATCTGGAGCTTTCCAGTTACATGCTTTTTTCAAAACCGCTGAAACATCTAAAGCTGTTATGTTCGTCAGCTCCATTTCAGGGTTATTGCTTGCTCTTGCTTTCTCTAGTTGGAACCACGCAGTGTCCAAATTGCTTCTGTTAGTTTTTCCCCAAACGTCTGACCAATAGTTAGTAATTTCTTCCAATTGAGGGACTTCGGTGTCTTGCTGGTTATTTTGCTGTACACTCAGTTCACGATAGAACCTTCTTTCGTCTGTCTGAAAGGTTCGATTTTGTTGCCTTCTTGCACTACTTTTCTTGTACCGACGCAGTCTAGCAGTAAGAACATCAAGTCTCTGCCGCTGGGAGTCTATAATCTCATCCAATATTGCTGGTGTCAATGTCTCGATGTACCGAGGGTGGATGATTATAATAACATGGTGAATCAGCTTTCTGGTTCGATTTCCTTTTTTATATTGAGTCAGTCGACCCAATTTGCACCTTACTTTGCTGACATCCATATCCAACCTGATCTTCCATGGCGGATCTCGCTCCTGTCTTGGGGCGAAGACTGCATTTATAGGCCTAGTTCTGCGGCCCAACGTTCTAACGGTTGCCACTGCTGCATAGTATACAAGAGTTTGCACCTCTAACGCATTTTGTGTTGCGTTCAAATGCATAGGTAAAACCTTGCTGTTTAGGTGTTCTATTAGTGCACGCAGATCATTCGTGATGTTCATCTTGGGCAGTGAATGCCTTTGTGTTGGTTCTACATGTCTGAACTCTAGTAGAGCATGACCAAAATTCCTTTCAAGGTGCTGTAGATTTTCTGGGACTTCGCTGTTTATATCATCGTTTTTGATATCCGGATGTGGTTCTAGTCCATCCGGTACTTGATGTTCATTATCCCTAGCACCTATGTCTTCAGCTGCAATCAGGTTTTCGTTTTCCACATCTTCCAATGGAAGTTCATCAATAGGAAGCTGCTGTTCCACTTCCATTTCGATGGCAGCTATTTCAACAGCCGAAAGCAATTTGTTTACAGATATCGAGCGTTTTTGATCTGCTAGATTCTGCTCATTTATTCTTGTGGCTAGCCCTGAGTACTTAAGTAAGAAGAGACGATGATGTTCTCTCCTTACACTTTGCCCACTTTTCTTTGCCAAAAAATAAAAGCGCATCACATCTCTGTTCATATGGTATGTCCATTTTAATCGCTTCCTTGGTTGTTGAACTTCGGCTTCTGGCACTGGTTGTATTAGGCCATCTACCTCCGGAGGATGTGGTGGTGCTGGATCATCACCAGGTTGAGGAAGAACATCAATTGCCACTGCTAGTTCGTGAGACGCGGCTTCCTCTAACTGCTGTTCATTGCCGTTGTTCTTCCACTCCAAATCAACCTGCTGTTTAATCTCCATTGCTCGATCTTCTGAGATGAGTAGATTAGTCCTGATGTCCTTCACCTTAGCGATAAGATCTCTCAATGCGACTTTCTCTATTTGAGGATACTTTGCGGCAAATTTCGTTCTGAAATTTTGTCCTTTCTTACGTGATGTTTCAAACTTCGCACTTTCATAATAGAGACGCATCAATTCCTCATTCATTGTGGTATCCCACTTGATGCTCTCCCACGGTATTTCTGTTGAAGTGGTTGGCTGCAAATAGCTAACGCTAGCCAAAGCATCCTCAGCAGACGCAGTTGATGTTTCACTGCTTACCGTATGTCGCAGATGTTCTTGCTGGCCAGCTGTTTGATTAGTGAGATCTGCCTGACCATCTCGCAGCTCACCATCACCACCGTCCCGCATGCTGTGGCCCCCAGCGGTGGCTCCAGGGGCGCCCCGACGATCCTCGGGTAGCGACAAGCGTTTCAAAATTTTTAAAATACTCTCCATTATCATTTATGGGTTTTGGTGTTCCTCTTAGTCACTTTCCTCTTCGTTTTCTGCCTGTCTGGCATGGGAAACCCTGTCAGTAGCAATGCTACGGCCAACATAGCCTTCAAATTCATGAGAGGAAAGCTCAAGCCCTAACGCGACGTATCTGAAATACTGAAAAGCTTTGTGAGATTTTGCCAACAATCCTATATGAAAATTATATTTACATAAACTCAAAATAAGCTAAAAAAAGTTAAAAAGTAGTTATTCGAAATTTTTATTTTGTATACAAAAATATTTTCCGCCTTAAATTATAATTTTGATGAAATTTTTCTTTTTTCTTCGTTCAAAAAATTACTTGATTTGAAAATTTATTTATTTGGTTGAAATTTCATTATTCGAAAGTTTATTTAAACTGATTTTAATTATAAATTAGAATTTTTTATTGAAAAAGCAATTATGACATTTTTCGTTGGAAATTCAGCTTTTTTGATTGAAAATTCAACAGTTTAGTTAAAACTTATGTTTTTCGTTGAAATTTTGATTGACATACAGAAATATTCAAAAATATTTGGAAATTTTCTTAAGAATCTTAGGAAAATTATATTATTACCTATAACCTTAAAAATAAATAACTTGTAGAATAAATAATTATTAGAAATTTTTATTTTGTATTGAAAATTATGTTTTGCCTCTTATTATAATTTGGTTATAATTTTCTGTTTTCTTTACTAAAAATCGTTTTTACTTGGAAATTTGTTGATTTTGTCTGAAATTGTTTTGTTTTTTTAAGTGGAATTCAACCGTTTTTCATCATAAATAAATTTTTGTATTGAAATAGCAATCATCACAACCAAAAAAGATGAATTTTCATCCAAAAATGTAATAATTCCTATTTCAATGGAAAATTCTAATTGATGATTAAAACCAGTTGAAATCAACTTTAAAGAATGAAATTTCAACCAAATATGTAAATAAATTTTCAAATCAAAAAATTTTTTAATGAAGAAAAAAGACAAATTTCAACAAAATTATAATTTAAGGCAAAAAATATTTTTTAATGGAAAATAAAGTTTCGAATATGTATTTATGCATTCAATTATTTATTTTAAGGTTATAGGTATGAATATAACTTTTCTAAGATTCTTAAGGAAATGTGGGAAGATTTTTGAATAATTCTGTATGTCAATCGAAATTCCAACAAAAAATATAAGTTTTAACAAAACAGTTAAATTTTCAACCAAAAAGACTGAATTTCCAACGAAAAACGTAATGACTGCTATTTAAATCAAAAATTCTAATTTTTAATTAAAACAGATGAAATTAACATTAAAAAAATGAAATTTCAAATTAAAAAATTTTTTAATGGAGAAAAGAGAGAACTGTAAAAAAATTATAGCTTAGGGCAAAAATATTTTTGTATACAAAATAAAAATTTCAAATAACTATTCATTTCTTTAACTTTTTTTGCTTATTCTAAGGTTATATAAATGTAATTTTCATCAAGAATTCTTGACAAAAATTTTGAAATATTTTCTAATATTTCAGATATTTCAAATTAAAATTTGAACAAAAAAAAAAAAAACATTTTCAACCGAATAATTTCATTTTCAGGCAAAAAAGGTTAATTCTCGAAGAAAAATGTTATAATTGCTATTTCAATAAAAAAATTCATTTTAAATAATGAGCGGTTGAACTTAACTTTAAAAAAATGAATTTTTAACAAAGTAAATAAATTTTTAAGTAAAAACGATTTTTAGTCAAAAAAGAAGGAAAATTACAACCAAATTATGATTGGAGGCAAAAAATAATTTCAAATACAAAATAAAAATGTCGTATAGCTACTTTCTAACTTTTTTTAGCTTATTTTGAGTTTATATAAATATAATTTTCATATAGGATTCTTGGCAAAATCTGACATACGTCAAATAAAAATTTCAACACAAAATATAATTATCAACCAAACACTAACCAATTGAGATATTTTAATAATTTCATTCCTGAAATCTTTTCCCTTAGGTCAAACATGGTACAAAAATGTCGTAAAATTTAAAAAATGACCAACTATTTACAAGAATTTTTTAAATAAAAATAAACGTGTATCATAATCAAGTTAAAGTGAAGAATGAAAGGTATTATTATTTTTCATTTTTTACATTAATTTATATAGAGTACAGTTTTTATTTGAAATTACACGACAGTTTTTTGTACCACATTTGAATTTATAAGGGCAAAATCAAGGAAAATTGTCTGGAAATATGTTCATTAGTTATTAAAATACTACAAAGACTGACCTTTAAAATTGTTTTGTCCTTCAAAAATCACGAGATATTTCTTTATAAAATAAATTTTGTGAAATTTATTTTACAATTATTTACAATTAATTTCCAATTACAATTATTTCAAAATTAAAATAAAATTTTGTAATGTTGAGATAAATATTTTAAGACATGGAAGGTTTTATAAAGTTTTTATATATTAAGGAAGCATATGAGGTCAAATTAATAATTTTTCGGCTTTTTGCTCATTTTAACTTTACAATATTTAAAACCGATTAAAAAATAAAAGTTTAATAAAAGTTTTATTAACTTAAAATTATTAAAAAATCAATTATAAAATTTATTATAAAATTTATTGTAAAATTTATTATAAAATTTGTTATAAAATTCACTATAAAATTTATTATAATGAGAAATGAAACCACTTGAAAGTGATAGATATTATTAACCTAATCTTGAAATTCCATATACAATATTCAATATATTTGAACTTTTTGAACCTCCAGTGTCTTATAATGTATTCCCTGTAGAATCAGCTCTTCTAAAACATTCCAGAAGAATTCCTGAAAGACATAATCATTAAATATTTCAAGACTTGATTAAATGTATTTGGAGTCTCATTTCCTTTAGGTGTGAATTTTTGAAAACAAACATCAACCCAAACCTCCTAATAGCACACGAAACTGAATCGCGAATTCGGGCGAGCTCGGCTCGTCCCGAGCCACGAATTCGTGCTCATGTTCTATTACTTCTTTTTACAGACGTGAAATTATATCCAATTTTTTAGGCACTTTTCTATAGCTCCGTTTTACTCACCTGTGAGATATTTCCACTTTTTATTTTCAGCCTCTCATTTCATTCAAATAAATTCTGTCAAAAGGTATTGTTCACATTTTCAAGTCTGAAATCGCTTAGATTGACAGAGGGTATTCGTGCTTTTCCTCTGTTTTTCAGTTTTCCTCTAGTCGTTTGCGTATGCATATAGTTTCGTGGCAGAAAGAGATAGAATCACTAATCCGATTATCTTTCTTTTTTCATTGGGAGGATTGGGGAGGATGCCTTACGGCCAGGCTTGCCTACTCTATCTGTAATAACTCTATGTAACTATTACGATTTTTGGTAAAAAAATACAAAAATTCTACATCTTTTCGATTGATTTTGAATAGTTTTTCCCTTTTTAGATTCATAATAAAGAAAGTACTCACGATTCACAAGAAATATGAAAGCTTCTTTCCAGCATACATCTGTAGATTGAACTTTATAATACGCAGCAAAAAAGAAAGAATTGGTACGGATCGGGGCGAATTACCATTTTTGTAATGCGTGTGAATCCCGTTTTCTGATTCGTTCAAACGCATTGAGACGCATTTAGATGAATTGAGACAGCGCAAATTAAATGCGTGTGAATTCATATGAATGCGTGGTCAAGGTCAATCAGAAAAAAAATCAATAAAAAGTGCATGCGTCGGGACTTGAAACAGCGACTCGTGTATCAGTCTAGAGTACCCGCCACTGAGCACGAGACAATTTACTAAAGATTTACAATAAATTCTATATGCCCCGCACGTTGGTTTTCCTGTTACGGATTAAATTGTATAAATCAACACTTGCTGAAATTCGCCGTGAAGCATTGGGGCGAATTCAAGTGTGTATTTTACGTTCAAGAATTTAGACGCATTTACCAATGTTGAAGCGTTTGCGTGCTGACGCAATGAAGTGTATTTGCTGACTTTGGACTTTTGCACCGTATTTGTACGTATAGAAAGATTCCAAACTAAAATATCGTCTGCACGAATTTACGTGTATTGACACGTAGGTCCAATGCGTCATTGTCGCAAAGCGGTATTTTCAGGGTGTCTTAGTCTTTTCAATTCAATTCGTATCAATACTTCCTTTTTTGCTGGGTACTTATTGCTTGTATTACTCGGATCATCCCTGGCGGACCGAACGAACGGAATGGATACGCTACAGCGTATCCTTATAGTATCCACATCGTATCCTCTCCGTATCATGCAAGAAAAACTCATTAAAAAAGAAAGATTAACATTTCACTTGTAGAAATTCGGATTCTACGTGAAATTTTGCGTTAAGAGGCCACGTAGTAATCGCAATAGTTTTTCTTGCAAGATTAAAAACTTTTAAAAAATATAATACTTCTCGATAACGTGGGCTGAAGGCGACTTCAAACGCATCGTCATTCAGTAGCAGTTCACAGGCTTTATCCGTCGACGATGCGTTTGAAGTCACCTTCAGCCCACGTTATCGAGAAGTATTATATTTTTTAAAAGTTTTTAATGTTGCAAGAAAAACTATTGCGATTACTCCGTGACCTTTTAACGCAAAATTTCACGTAGAATCCGAATTTTAACAAGTGAAATGTTCATCTTCCTTTTTTAATGAGTTTTTCTTGCATGATACGGAGAGGATACGATGTGGATACTATAAGGATACGCTGTAGCGTATCCGCTCCGTTCGTTCGGTCCGCCAGGGATAGTTTGAAACATTAGTAAAAAAAGTGTTTTCGCACGAGCCGCGAACTTGAACGTAGGCGAATACCGTAATACTGCACAAAAGACACAAAACGAAGAACAATTACTCGTACATTGCAAATGGTAGCAAGGGAAATACCACAATACGTCACAAGACACAAAACGAAAAATAATTACCCGGCGTAGCAATAAGCAGCCGAAGATTACGAGCGACACGTGCTTGACGTGCAGTTCCAAAAAAAATGGACGACTTATTGGCATTGGTCGACCAAGTTCACACTCAGCCTGGTGGTACTTCCGTGTACTTCCGAGCTGCAAACGACATGAGATCAGTGATGCCAATGTTGGTGCATTTGCTACTGCGCTTGCGTTCGGGCCGCGCACTGGTTGGCCGCAGTTAGCGCGGCCAACACACAATTTCTATACATTCTTGTTCATTTTTGAATAATTATTTATTTAAATTACAAGAATTGTTTTAAATTACAATTTTGAAATGCGTGCCAACTGTGGCGAACCAGTGCGCAGCCCGAACACAAGCGCAGCAGCAAAAGGCGCCAACATTGGAATCACTGCATGAGATTTGACGGTCGCCGAGGGTGGCGCTGACAGTACGTTAAACGTTTTTTCCTATGCATTTGTAGCTCTAGTCAGGCCAAAGTACTGTCAGCGCCACCCTCGACGATGGTCAACTCTCATGATACTTTCATTTCACATGCATATACCATCGGGACAGGCTGCTCACATTCTATAGCCTTCCCGATTCCAACCGCAATCTTCTGCGCATCGACGCTACCTTGAAAAACGACTTCTGGCCGTGTAACTGTGAAGCTTATATTGCCTTAATCGGTTAAGTGTAGTACGTTTATAAATGATGAGGAAACAAAAGAACTTATATATTTATTAATTACAATAGACTGCGAGCAGACGTATAATGTAACCTTATAATACTTGTATATGTAAAAACCTCATAGAAACCAATAGACTTGGGTAGTTAGTGAGATCCGAAAAATTAATTTTAATATTCCAGATAGAAGCCAGCTCTATTTGAGTCTGGAAATCCAAGAAGCCCTCGTGAAAAAAAAGACCAACTTAAGATCACAGTATAGGCAGGTATATTCTTGTCCCGGCAGTTTGAACCCCCAATATCCCATCATTATTAGGCTAATCACGAGTCACAGATTTTTAAGGGGGTGCTCTTTCTTGTAAGTTTCAAGAGAAAGAGATGACGAGATGGAGGGAGGGACAGAGTTCCATAAATATAAGGACAACTGGTTGAAGCCTCTAGATCTCGTAAATAATAATAACTCGTCCCAGTTTCTTTGGGACTTTTAGGTATAGCTAGTCTTTTGATATAGACAGCTATCCTTATTTAAGAGAGAGAGTGGTGTCTATTTCAATGCCCTAAAATTGATGCAGGTGTAGGCTGAAAGGTGAAAGACCAGAAAAAGACCAAACATAGTTTGAAACTGGTCTTAATGTGATCTTAAGTTGGTCTTTCTTTTCACGAGGAAGGTTCTGTTTATGTAAAAACCTCATAGAAACCAATAGACTTGGGTACTTAGTGAGATCTGAAAAATTAGTTTCAATATTCCAGATAGAAGCCAGCTTTATTTGAGTCTGGAAATCCAAGTAGGTTCCCTTTACGTAGAAACCTCATAAAAACCCACAGGTGTGGGTACTTTACGAAATCTCAAAACATTTATTTTGGAACTCCAGACAGAAGCCAGCACTTTTTCAGTTTGGAAATCACAATTGGTTACACAGTTATATAAAATCCCAACAGAGACCACTTGATTTTGCAATAGGAAATCCAGATTAGTTACAGATATGTAAATTCCTCTTAGAAACCAGCAGATATTCTGCCTGGCAAATTTTTTCCCAACAGGCAGCCAGATTGAAACTCTTTGAACCTTATGGATCCTCATACAAATTCGATCAGGTTCTGTTGTGTTGCATTTGTGGTCGTGCTGCTTGCCCGGAGTTCTCGTTGTCCGAAGAGCCGTACGAAAATTATTTTTTGTATTAGGATTCAAGAGATTTTACGTGATGAGAAGGGTAGTTTAAAAAATAAATCAATTTAGTAAGTAATGATTATTTAATTTAAACTTTCACGTAATTGATATAAAAATACAAAGTGATACAATATTGATATTTGAGCCGAGAGAACTACAAGGTACGCTGCAAGTAGTTAATTAAGTTTTCGTTTGCGGTGTTAAAACTCGACTGGCTGCGGTCAATTGCAGATTTCGGAAAAACGGAGAAGATTCACAAATTTTGAAGGTGGGAATAAAGATCCAGTGCGCGAAGGCGTTACAAGTTCCGATGATGCACGATGTGAAACGGAAAAGTCCGAAAAGGTTTTCCCCGGTACGGTCACTAGTTTGCACGGCGAAATGCCATTAAAGCTTAGGTACAAAAATTTGATCCTAAATGGTCTATAGGTTGAAAGACTTAACGCCTACAAGTGGTAAAAGTATAAATTCTGAGATTTTGAGGAGATTTGAAAGAGATTCTAAAATTCGAAATTTGGGTAGTCAAGAGTAAGAAGATTGAGTAATAAAATTTATCCTAAGAAAGTGGATACAGACACGTTTCAGGGCAGATGTTTTTGAATAGTTAATCATAGCTTGAGTAAATCTCAACATGCCGGCCCTTTTGAACAATCGGTTCAATAAAATTTGATTACGGTAGTGATTAAGCGGTAAGTTATTACCATGATTGGTAAGATGAAAGACAGTTCATTGAACTATAGCTTTAGACATGATAAGATTTAGATAATAGATGCAGAAGGTATATAAGGCTAGAAATAATATAAATAGTAGATATATAAAGTTGCAAAAAAATCGCAGTTGATGACAAAAAATAAAATTCCTTGCAATTATTATAAGATATACAGGAGTAAGATTATATTTCAATAGGTAGTGGAGCCATGCGCTTCATATTGCGCTTGTATTCGCCCAATGCAGTCTTTACAGTGACGATTCAACCCCACCCGCGCCTGGATGAGTGTCGATGACACGTCCAAGGTTCCATTGCATCGCAGGGAGCTTATCGTCTCGGAGTGTTACAATTTGACCGATTTTGATATCATTTTTGGCACTTCGGTGCCACTTTTTTCGCACAGTCAACTCATTGAGATATTCTTTACTACAGCGCTTCCAAAAATGTTGCTTTATTTGTTGGACTTGCTGCCAGGACGAAAGCCGACCTGACGGCAAGTCCGTGTAATCGCGTTCTGGCACACCTGTTAAAGAGTCACCTACGAGAAAATGACCGGGAGATAAGGCTGTTAGGTCGTTAGGATCTGAAGGAAGTGGTGTCAACGGTCGAGAGTTTAAGATTTCTTCGATCTCAGTTGCGAGTATTGTAAATGTTTCATAGGTTAGAAGTTGATTGCCGATAACGCGTACTAGGTGATACTTAAACGATTTAACAGCAGCTTCCCAGAGTCCACCAAAGTGAGGCGAACGCGGGGGTATGAAATGGGAATTGATATTATGGTTGGCAAGTACACGAGAAATTGTTGCATTAACCTTTTGAGATCTTAAGCATTCTGAAATGTTGACAAGTTCGTTTTTTGCCCCTACAAAGTTAGTAGCGTTATCGCAATACAGATCTGAGTTTTTTCCTTGTCTTGAAAAAATCTACTTAAACAAGCTACAAAAGCTTCGGAGGTCAGATAGTTGACGATTTCAATATGTACAGCCTTTGTCGCGAAACAAACGAAAACGCAAACATAGATCTTCATTTTCTTTCGATTTTGACATTTCTTTTCTTTAATATAAAACGGACCGCAGAAATCGATTCCGGATTGCAAAAATGCCCTTTTAAAGATTGTGCGATTTTTTTTCAGATCTCCCATGATATAGTTTGGGGTTTGTGGTTTTGTGCGACAGCAAGTGACACAATATCGAATTATATTCTTGACTGAATTTTTTCCGTTGAAAATCCAGTAGATTTCACGAGTAGCGTTCAGTGTAGCTTGTATGCCTGCATGAAAGAGATTTAAATGTTTCTCGCAGTTAAATTCCCCTTGAAGTTTTGCTTCGATTCTAGCACTTTTGATTCGTTTGAAAATGTTTGCCGCTGAACGATTTTTATTATACACGTATGTGCCTTTTGGATACCGATTGAACTGAGATAACCCGATATACTTTGTTTAAAAATGTTAATATTGATAAATCGTTGGCAGTAAGCTACAGCTCGTTTTAGACTGGTAAGAGTTTTCGCGTTTTCGAAAAGTGTCATCGCGATTTTGTTCACGTATACGACATTGACGTTAATCGCTTGTTTTGTAGGTAATTTTAAAGTTTCGAATTTGGATTCTGGCCATTCTTCCTCCGCTTGTTTAATCCATACAGGACCATTCAGCCAAAAAGAGTTGTCGATTATCTCCTTTGGTTATAGGCCTCGCGATACGAGATCTGTGGGATTATATTCGGTAGCTACCTGTCGCCACTCATGAGGTATCGATAATGCTTGAATCTTGGCTACACGATTTGCTTCAAAAGTTGGAAGAGTGTGAGAAGCCTTTTTTATCCAATTTAATGCAATCATGGAATCGGACCAAAAAATCGTTCTTTGTATAATTAATCGGCGTAAAGCTTGATGAACTATTGAGAATAAATTCAATAGTAAAAGAGCAGAGCATAGTTCTAAACGACGTACATCTTCGACATCTGAACGAGCGACTCTTGACTTTGAGCGAATTAATTGAGTGATGATTACGCCATTATCGTCAATAGATCTGATATAAAGACAAGCCCCGTAAGCCTTTTTGCTAGTATCACAAAAACCATGTATTTCTAAGCTAGCGTAATCATCATCAATTATTTTTCTTTGAGTAGTGAATTTTTCTAGGAAAATCAATTGATCTTGAAATTCGATCCAGTCTTCTTTTATTGGAGATAAAGCGTTCTCATCCCAATCTAATTTTAATTTTCACAATGATTGCATATTTATTTTAGCTTTTACGATAACAGGCCCTAATAATCCGAGAGGTTCAAAAAGTTGCGCAATTTGTGAGAGTATTGATCTTTTAGTTATGGAATTGTCTATATTTGACTGATTTACGGTATAAAGCAGCAAATCTGGCTTTGGGTCCCAATAAATACCCAGAGTTTTAGTTTTTTTTCCTAAATTTAAACCTAGAAATGAATCGTTACATGTTTTTGATAAAGATTTGATAAGAGACGGATCATTGGAGGCCCATTGCCTAAGATTCATACCTGCTTTCTGAGTAATTTCAATTAAATGCTTGATTAATTGTTTTGCTTGCTTGCGAGTTTCCGCGCCCGATACGAGATCATCCATCTAAAAATCTTTTTTTAAAGCTATGGATGCATGTGGATAAGAATTGGCTTCATCGTTTGCCAGCTGTACAAGAGTTCTTGTAGCTAAAAATGACGCAGGTGCAGTCCCAAAAGTGACTGTATTTAGTGTGAAGATTTTTACACGTTGGTCGGTATTTTCCCGCCACAGTATTTTGAGATATTTTCGATCAACGAGATGTACTTAGATTTGACGAAAAATTTTTTCGATATCGGCGGTTAACGCGTAAGCATGTGATCTAAGTCGAATGAGAAGTGGCAAAAGCTTTTCTTGAATATTTGGACCCACCATAAGTGAGTCGTTTAGTGATTTTCCGTTTTAAGTTTTTGACGATGCATCAAAAACTACTCTCACCTTCGTTGTGAGACAGGATTGTTTAATTACCGAGTGATGTGGTAAAAATAACCGTCATGAATCGAATCAAAATTGGTTTCAGACATATAATTGCTTTCAATGTATGAGTTTAGATTTTCGATATAAGGTTCTTTAAGCTGCGGTTTTTTGTCAAACGACCTTTCAATAGCGTATAAGCGTTTTAAAGTAGTTGAGTAAGATTCACCGAGAACAGGTTCATTTTCCTTGAATGGAAGTTCAACGCAATATTTCCCGGAATTTTGATCGCGAAAAGTGTGTTTTTGGTAATGTTCTTCGCATGCGATTTCTTCTATATTTCGATTCAAGAGATTCAAGGATAAATTGCACCTAGCTGCGTTTAGAAATGTAGATTCATATGTTTTTCCGCCCAATATCCATCCCAATTTAGTTTTCTATAATATCGCGTCTTTTTTAGCTAAAGTAATTTGACCATTACAAAGCAATTGCAGAAAAATTTCCGCACCGATTGAAGCGTCGATTTCTCTAGGTCTATAAAACTCTGGATCTGCAAGATGGAGATTGGATGGAATTTTGAGTTCAGCTCGATCTATAGGCTCACTAGGCGCAAAGGAATTGATTTCTGGAGTAATGAGGAAAGTTAGTTCCTTGGAAAAGGTATTTAAATGGGATTGGATCGTGGTACGTGTTATTTTGCTAATGCCTGAACTCATTTGTTTACGCCACCGAGTGGGATTTCTATTTCGTTCAAATTAAGACCTAATTTTGTAGCCGTTCTTTCGGTTGAGAAATGAACTTGTGAACCATTATCGAGAAGGGCCCTACATACGTGAGGGTGACCCTTGTGATCTAAGACGTGAATAATCGCTGTTGATAATAAAACTTGAAAAGATACGGAATTATGTAAACATGCCAAATTTGCATTTAAAGTTGGTTGTGAAGCATTACTTTCTCGATGTAAAAGAGTGTGGTGTTTTTTATTACATGTTTTACATGCCGTCGCTTTGCAGTTTTCTACGATATGGTTAGCTCTGAGGCAATTAAAACAAAGCTTTAGATTTTTCACGATTTCTAAACGTTCTAAACGTATGTCTAGCAAGAACACTCTTATAACAATGTCCTAAACGAACATCACTTTTGTGCTCCTCCACCCTAGTATTAAGAAGTCTTCCAGTCTGCCCCACGTAAGTAGAGTTCGAAAATTCTGGGTAATTTGAATTTGGAGAAGGTAACAGAGAACGTTGCCGTATATTACCGAGAATAGGAGAATTTATCCAGAATTTACGAGAACGTTCATTTTTTTCTTTTATTTTTTGTTTTTCAATTGAAATAACGTTCATATTTAAAAAAATTAAACCTAAATAGCAATAAACATAAGAACCATATTTTTCAAAAAAGAATTTTATTCTTTGATTTCGTAAATTCTTTCAAACATTTATAAACATTATAAACTTTAGTTTAGAACAAGTTGAGAAAAATCAGTATTATTATTAGTCTTGATTATTGCACCTTTGCGCAGGTGCTTCAAGCCGAAAACTAATCCGATGTAAATAATTTCGAGATTATTTTGAGTACAAGTAAATGTATGATTTAGAAAGATGAATTTATTCAGTGAAAATATTAACAGAGTGACGTGCTCTAGACAGAGGTTCGAGCAAGACTATATCCCCTATGTTACAAGGGGTTCCTTATATATCCTGTCGTTATCTACAGGGATGTTTAGGTTTCGGTACAATTGCTTAGAACATAGTGGTAGGTAAGATTCGCTAGCTATCAACGCTTTGGGATACATAACACTTGAAGGCTCATGCCGAAAAATTATCGAGAACTCGCCGTTTGGAAATGTATATATTCCCTTATCTTGTAGCCAATTCTATTTGTCGGCTGAGGCGACGTGAGAGAATGTCATACAAGACCCAAATATTTTTCGGAAATAAACATCTGCTGAAATGATTCGTTAGAATACGATCTGCTATAAAAATCTAAATATTTCCTTTTGAAACTACACGTGCGCGTGTTCAATTATTACTGAGATTAAGTTTAGTCAGTCTGATCGTATTTCCTAAATGTTCCTACTATTATATTATCAAATATAAATTATAACATTAAATATCATTGTATATATCGTTACATGAGAACGACATCATTTATTTGTTCCTTTTCCAACATTGTTTTGACTGTTTGAGGGTACATTAAACATTTTTCTTCTAAATGCCTTCTTTGGCGTGTAGCATTTCTCACACAAAGTTCACTGCAATAGTTGCACTTGTAACTAATTTTATCATCCTTATGAACGCCTTTTTGGAAAAAATTACATAAAACACTTTTTTCCTTTGGCACATTTCACTTTTTGTATTGCCTGCACAGTATGCTGCCGAATTCTATGTGTTCAAACATGAAATATGATGAAATAATTTTAAAACGGTAATTTCTCTGATATCTCTGATATTTTCATTAATTCCTTCCTTCTTACCACTCAATGCTACCAATCGTTAATAATTTGGAAAATATTTCCTAAGTTACTAAAAATCAACACAGATGTGTCCGAATTTTATTTTGGTGACAAATTTAAATTCTCGTAAATTTTCGCCAAAAAATCGCTCGAGAACTTACCAGTAACTTACCGGTAACGTTCTCGTTATTCCTGACTAAGTTACCGCGTTTCGAACTCTACACGCAAGTCATCTGACAGATCTTGCAAGTGATCCTGTAAACCACACCACCCTTCTCAAATTTATCTAAAGGATCTTTACCAAAAGTTATTATTGAGTCCATTTTAAATGGTATACGGAAAATAGTATGAATATTAAATTTTTTCAAAATGAATTGAATAGTTTTAGAAATTTGACCAAAAAAAGGAAGAACAAAAGTATTAAAAGAACTATATTCTCTCAATTCCTTCTGATTATCTGTAGCTGAAATGTTACTTTGTTTGTTTTTGATTTGTTGAATTCTAATTGTGATTCGTTGCTTAACTAACTTTTTTGGGTAATGATTCAGAAAAAGTATATTCCTAACAATATTCAAATTCTCTTTGTGAAATGAAATGTGAGACAAACCTAGAGCCCTGTCGACTAAGTTTTTGATGACTGCAATTTTGTTTTGAAAAGGATGAGCCGAAAAGAAATTTAAAATTCTACCCGAATATGTATTTTTCCTGTACCAATTGGTAATAATATTACCATCCTGAACTTCAATTACTTCTACGTCCAAAAAACTGATTTTACTATTTTTCTCTATTTCGTGGGTAAACTGAAGTTTTGGATGAAAACCGTTAAAAGCATCAAAAACCGCCTTAACTTTTCTACAGGAACACACAACAAGGTGTCATTATCATTGTCATCATTGGAGGTCATTTCTACCCCCACTTTTTTTCCTTTAAATGTTATGTTTTTTAATCAGATCAAAGTTGCATATGGTCCTGAAGCCTTCAGAACGGTTAAATTATGGTGTGATATGAACCAAAAATTAAAAGTTAGTATCCTTCAAAAAGGGTTTTTGATTGAATGTCGAAGAAGTAATGTTTTGCCTAAAAAGATATTTTTATTGGATAACAAATTCAGAGATTTTGTTTTTACAGTAATTTTTGCAATAGACAATTCGAACATAATTTAAGGAAGTTCAAACTCTCAATGCTGAATTTACTGATCAACGATGTTTCAAATCATGTTAATTTTTTAAAAGTAAAAATCTTAAAAATTAGAAGTGAGTTAGAATTATGTTTACCAAAAGATAAAATCATTCATCTTCTAAAACATCAGATTTTCCTTAATCAAAGATTTTTAAACAATGATAAAAAGCATGAGAACAAACTTTCTATTTTGATTGATCAACAAACTAATATTCAAGAGCAAAATTTGAATTTACACACAATTTTTGAAGAAGAAGATAAAGATCCTTGGTTTGTTAATTTAGCAAATATTAAAATTCCTGATTCAGTTACAGATATTTTCAGATTAGGTAAAGATCTTAGTAACCATGTGATAAAAAGTAAATCGAAACAAATGATGGAAATAGTCAAAGATGTTGAATCAAGTATACACAAAGTTCCATATTGGATGAAAAAGATTTCCGAAACAAGGTTTTACATTTGTTAAAGAGTTTTGTTGATAAGAATTGTTTGCACATTAGTAGTATGATCGTAAAATTTCTGAAGATTTCGAGGTAACAAAAGATTTCCTCAAGAACAACCCTGATATAATTTGCATGAATGCTGATAAAGGTAATATTACAGTTTGTATGAAGAAAACAGATTATATTAGGGATATGGAGGATTTACTTGCCAATCGTGATAACTTTGAATTATTGAGTGAAAATCTGTTGAAACAATTAAGAAGAGACTCTTTCAAGATGCTAGACAATTGGAGAAAGAAAGGACTTATGGGAAAGGATATAAGATGGACTGATATAAATACTAGGGACACAGTTCTTGCAAGATGTTATGGTTTGAGAAAGATTCATAAGGAGGGCTATCCTTTGAGAATTGTTGTTTCAAATATTAACACGCCAACGAAATTTTTAGGACAAAACTTTAATTTGATACTTAAAGACTCATTTACAACTTCTAAATACAATATTAAAAATAGGTGGAAATTTCAAAAAAATATTATTCAAAAAACTGTCCCTGGTGACCATGTAATGATTTCTTTGGATGTTGCAATGTTCCCAAATATACCCCTTGAATTAGTTAAATAAACAATTTTAAATAGATGGGACAATATAAGGACACGTACTCGATTAAGTCAAAAAGATTTTATTGAAATGATAGTTTTCATTATGAATTCAACTTATTTTAAATTTAATGGATCTTTTTATAGGCAAAAGTTTGGTACTCCCATAGGTTCAGTTTTTTCTCCGATTTTGGCAGAAATGGTTATGGAAGATTTGGAAGTCTTTGCTTTCAAGAAGCTGGATTTTGTTTTGCCCTTTTACTATCGGTATGTTGATGACACCTTGTTGTATGTTCTTCTAGCAAAGTTACAGGCGGTTTTTGATGCTTTTAACAGTTTTCATCCAAAACTTCAGTTTACCAACGAAATAGAGAAAAATAGTAATATTAGTCTTTTGGACGTCGAAGTGATTAAAGGTCAGGATGGTAATACCCAAAAAAGTTAGTTGAGCAACAAATCACAATTAGAATTCAACAAATCAAAAACAAACAAAGTAACATTTCAGCTACAGATAATCAGAAGGAATTGAGAGAATATAGTTCTTTTAATACTTTTGTTCTTCCTTTTTTTGGTCCAATTTCGAAAACTGTTCAATTCATGTTGAGAAAATTGAATTGGATTCAATAATAACTTTTGGTAAAGATCCTTTAGATAAATTTGAGAAGGGTGGTGTGGTTTACAGGATCACTTCTTAATACTAGGGTGGAGGAGCAGAAAAGTGATGTTCGTTTAGGACGTTGTTATAAGAGTGTTCTTGCTAGACATACGAGAGGGTTTGTTGATGTTGACCATGAGTTTGACTGGGATAATGTTGAAATTTTACATAGTGAAAGTAATGAGAGAAAGAGAGAATTCATGGAAATGCTTGATATTAAAGAACAAAATAAGTCCTGTAATAATTTAAGAACTGATTTAGATAGATTGAACAAAAGTTATTCAAATTTGATTAATTACATTTAGTTTTCATGAGTCTCGACTTTCTCTTATTTCTTGTTTGTTGTGAGGGATTGACCTATTGACCCACATTCAGATCTCAGGTATCGAAGCGTTAGCGTCGTCGCTTGGTCGCTGTTCCCACCTGTTTTCCTTTTCTTGCCTTGATAAGGGTGCTGTGTGAGCACCTAAACGTTGGTAGATGTTTTGAATGTTTTTTTATTGTGATTTGATAATATTAAAAATAAAAAATATGAAGGAAATAAAAAAGAGAAGGAAGGGGATTTGGTTGGTTGCCTTCTCATTTTTCTTTCCTCTTTTTTATTTTTGTCCAAAGAAAAAAATTTTTTTTTTCTAGGAATTGCAATAGAAGCATTTTGTGGTTGTTGTCCAACTTTTATCGTTGAATTCTTGTTTTATTTTCAGGAGTTCTACATATTGTTCTGGAGAAAGAGCTACTTGATGATTCCGCAGCAGATTTGTTAAGTGATTTCGTTCACTTGATCCATGATTTCACGTTCTTTAGTTTTACAGCTCGTTTTATTCACTAAAGTCTCCACGTTCACTTTAAGCAATGCTTTACGTTTGTTTCACTGTGTTTTAGTTTATTTGATTCACTAAAGTGTCCACGTTCGCTTTGAGCGATGCTTTCACGTTTTGTTTCACTGTGTTTTTAGTTTATTTGATTCACTAAAGTGTCCATGTTCACTTTAAGCGATACTTTCACGTTTCGTTTCACTGTGTTTTATAGTTTATTTGAGTCACTTATATGTCCATGTTCACTTAAGCGACGATTGCACGTTTTGGATAGTTTTTAGAATTCATTTTTTATTTTTACTTTAAAATATTTCGTTTATTTCGATAGTCACTGGTTGCTGGATGTGAATTAATTATTCGTTAAAAATTCACGATCCGGTTTTCGAAGGACCAAAAATGTTGAGTTGTATTTGTGGTCGTGCTGCTTGCCCGGAGTTCTCGTTGTCTGAAGCCTGGCGGACCAGCCGAACGCAAACGTTACGCTGCAGCGTAATGGCAGAGTAAAGGTAAAGTAATGGTAAAGTAATATGGCATTACAACTTATAAAATAAACAAAATAAATATGTAAATTGTTTCAATTATAATAATACGTTAAAATCTACGTTAAATGGTCATGTCGTAATTGCAACAAGTTTATTTTTCAGCGTTAAAAAATAAAAAAACGAAGTTGCTGTCAGAGACGTCATCAAAAGGCGGCTTCAAGTACATCGCATCTACTGTTACTGGTTTAATAATTAATAAGAAGCAGATATGTACATTGGAACTGAGGCTTGCAATATTTATCTCCAATAATTTTGCCAATTGCATTTTAATTTTTAAGAATTAATGAATTCAAGTTATTTTATTATTATAAATTAAGTGATGAAATTAAAAGTTCAAATGTGAAGTGAATAGTCTCAAGTGATAAAAGTGAGTAGCAAACCGTCGCCCGTCTGTAACGTCAGTCTGTGCGTGTTTTAGCAGTTGCAGCTTTGATCAATTGTGGCAAAGATATTTTGTTGTTATTTTCATCGTGCTAATTAAAGACAAGAACCAAGAAAGAAGAAGACGACAGTGAGTAATAATTTGTTTTTGAGCTTCAGAGACCGGTAGTGTTACGCAATGCTTTAGACGATTAGTACGCGTATCGCATGAGGATGATGAACCCGCCTAACCTTAAAATTCAATCGCCTTATTTCACTTAATAAATAGTAGAATCAAACATTTTGTAGCCAGTAAGCAATTACTCTTCTTTAAATACGAGGAAATATTTTTTTAAATGTTTGATTCCAGTACTTATTGAGTGAAATGAGGCATTGTTGAAAATCCCCTTTTTTTGTTGAAAATTAATTGTTTTAACTGAAAACTTGACTATTTGGTGAAAAATTAATCTTTTTACATAGAAAATTAATCTTCTCGGTTGAAAATTCATCTCTTTAACTAAAAATTTAATTATTCCCTTGAAAATTCTTTTCTTTTTCGTTGAAAATTAATTTCCTTAACTGCAAATTCAATTTCATTGATTTGATTTAATTGACAAAAAAATTTAGAACTGTTAGGGAAAATAAAAAATTGGCCAGGGAAAACCAGGGAATTTCGTAATTAAAATTTTGAAGCAACGCTAGTTGTCAATTTATCACTTAAAATACCTTTCTGTTGTTTTTGCACTAAACTAGCGCAAAGCGAATCAAAATATTTTTAATTTTATCTCTACAAGTATCAAATTCTCTAAGTGTCGAAAATTGAAGTGAAGTAATCGAGAAACTATGGGTGAGGACAGTCTTTTTCCAGGTTTATAGTTGACGACTAAACTAGAAGTGCCTGATTATGGAAGGACGATTGATTATGACAGCAAAATTGACGACGATCTAGATAAGCTTCTCCAGCATATTAAGGAAGACCAACAAAACAGTATGGATGCGACCGACAGTCCAAAGGAAGATGCTTTAGGCGGACATGGACATGAGGGCCTCGATTCTAAAACTCCCTCCAGCCCCAGCAGAAATTTACATTACACCACACACTTTCCTCTCACGCAGGTAAATTTTACTGCGTAGTTTCTCAAAACATTCTCAATTTACTGCCATTTTTTTCCATATATTCTCAATTTACTGATTATTCAGGGTGGCTACTTTTCCGAAGCAATATTGTATATTTAATTCTAAATTGAATTAGAGAATTTTCGAAAAAAATTATAATTCAGATTTGGAACAAGCTGTGTTACAAAAGAATTATAACAATTACTTGGAACAGTGAATTTTCAAGAATAAAATAGAATTCAGATCTGAAACAAGGAATTTTCAAAAATAATTATTGTTTCGACTTGGAACGAGGAATTTTCTAAAAGAATTACAATTTTGACATGGAATGGGGCATTTTCTAAATAAATTACGACTCTGATCTGGAACAAGGAATTTTCAAAAATAATTATTATTCTTACTTGGAACAAGAAATTTTCTAAAAGAATCATGATTTGGATTTGGAACGGGGAATTTTTCGAAAAGAATTACAATTTTGACTTGGAACGGAAAATTGTCGAGAAGAATTATAATTCCGTTTTGAAACAATGAATTCTCGAGAATAAAATCATAATTTTGACTTGGAGCAGGAAATTTTCCGAAGCAATATTACATGCAATTCTGAATTGGATCATAAAGTTTATTGACAAAAATTACAAGTCTGACTTGTATCAAATAATTTTCGACAAGTATTATGATTCTGATATAAAAAGGGAATTTTTTAAAGAAAAAACTATAATTCTGACATGGAGCACGGAATTTTTTGAAAGAATTACAATTTTGAATTGAATTCTCAAGAAAAATGATCCTTTTGACTTGGAGCAGGGCATTTTCCGAAAAAATATTATATTCAATTCTGAATTGAATAAGAAAATTTTTGAAGGAAAAAAAATTAATTCCGATCTGGAACAAGAAACGTTCAAACCATTATAATTCTGAGTTGGGTCTGGTGATTTCAGTAAAGAATTATTTCAACTTTGAAACAGGGAATTTTCTAACAGATTTTTAATTCTGAGTTAGGACAGGGAATAAATAAAATAACTTTTTTTTTAATTCACGTAAAGCGGTACAATTATCCTAACTTGGAAAGTTTTCAAAGAGAATTGTAATTTCCGTGAAATATTATAATTTTTACTTTGGGACAGGGAATTTTGGTAAAGAATTAAAATTTTTAGTTTGGGACAGGGAATTTCAGTAATGAAATATAATTTTGATAAGTGGGTCAGGGAATTCCTGTAAAGAATGATAATTTTGAACGAGGAATTCTTGACATGAAACGGGAATTCTGAAAAAGAATTTTCATTCGTTTTTAGAAGGAGGGAGTACAAAAAATGTTCCAAGTCAGAATTAGTTTTGTAAATATATATAATTATGACTTATTGAAACATACAATAAATATTGTATCCCTCATTTTGAATTTTGTTTTTATATTCGTAACCAGCGGCCCAAAAAACTCATAAGAACCCATTTCGGAGCCACGGGATTTATTTTGTAAATTTTTGTCTGTCGTATTGTATGTGACATTTAAAATTTTGGAATTTTGACTTTAGATTCATAATCGGCCACCCACAATAAAACACCCGAGAACCCGTTTCGAAGCCATGGGACTTTTTTTTTTACAATTTTTGTCCGGCATATTGGATTCACCAATTTGAATTTGGAAATTGTAAAAATCTGTCTCCAAATTCGTAATCAGCGACCCCAAAAATCTTCTGTGCATGAAGTTTCAACAAATTTGTATGTAAGAAAAAATGTATGCTTCAAAGGATTAAGAAACATACACCTTTCTTCTTTTTATAGACACCTTTCAGCGAAAAATCGTCCGTTACAAGGCGATATATCGGGAGAAAATTTGTGTTATTTTTTAAAATTGAAAAATACATTTTTAGTCGCTATCTAAAGACATTTTTCAAAACCCATGAAATTCGCACCTCTAAATTCTTAAACGATTCACTCGAAATTGGTTAAATTTTTTTAATAAAACTCATTTTCTCCCAATTTGGTAACTCAGTATTTTGAGAATAAATTTTTATCTTTTGTTGAATCTTAAAATTGCACTTTTTATTGTGATCCGCAACCGAGCCTGTTCCAATTTTAGGTGCCTGACACTTTGAGATTGAAAACCTCCATATTATATTTCTCGGAATCTAGTTTAATTTCTCGGTAATCTCGATTTTGCGGAATATTATTCCGCTTCCTTGAAAAGTTCCTATTTTGTTGATTATCTAGTTCTGCTCTGCAACTCTTCAATTACCAGGCCGAGAAATAAAAAATTGACCGAAAGAAAACCGGGAATTTCAAATCATCCGTACGGTAGACACTGTTAATATTAATAAAAGGAAATTTTAACTCGTTAAATTTTGTATTTATATTTTGCAGGATGAAGATAGTAGCCAGCATGACTGCAATCAAAGACACGTTTTTTTTATATGGCGTTGGTCGTGTTCGCGATGATGCTAGACACGTAGTGAAGAAGATGACGAAGGAAGTTTATAAATTATTTGGAAAAAAGTTCAGCATCGATGTTGCGGAAGGCGGCAAAGTTAAACAGCACTCGCGAAGTGAGTTCAGCTTTGAGTCGATCACGCGAAAGTTTCAGAACTTGAGCTACTTTGACCAGCACGTAGTGACTTGGCAATGTGCGACGCAGGTTGTGGAGATGCTCAACACATTTGCGCTCTCTGTTTTCTCCTACTTGCCGGTTCAGGAGCACGTGTCCTTTCTCTTTGATTTGATCGAACTTGCGCTCAATATTTATGGACTGATAGATGTTTGTATTCAGATTTTGAAAGAACTCCTGGAAGTCAATGCTCAATTGGCGACGAGAAATAGCACAATAGTCAGAAGTCATACCACAAGCTTGAGTCTCTACGTCGTTGGAGTTTCGAGGAGATACCACTGCTGTTTACTACGTGAGTAATTATTAACGTTTTAATAATTATTCAGGGTTGCTACAGGTCAAGGAATTCGGGAAAGTCAGGTAATTTAAAACCTATCCAGGAATGTCAGGAAATAGCTCAAAGAGTCAGGGAATATTCGATAAACTGATGTTGAAGTTAATTTTATTATTTTGTTGAAACTTCAACAATTTTGTTAAAAAGTCATTCTTTTGGGTTAAGAATTCGTATTTTCGAGTTAAAAATTCAACTGTTTTGTAGAAAATTCATCTTTTTAACATGATTATTCCACATTTTGAATGACATTTTTTTCTCTATTGACTGAAAAATCTTTCTTGGATGAAAATTCAGCTCTTTTGTTAAAAATCCGTGTGTTTTGTGTGAAAACTCATTTGTTATCGTAGAAATTTCTTTGTTTGTTTGTTAATAATGCATCTGTTTGGTTGAAAATGAAGTTTTTAAACTGCATATTTAACTATTCTATGTTTAGTTGGAAATTTATCTTCTTCAGTTGAAAATTCATGTTTTGTCGTAGAATATTAATCTTTCTGGTGACTGGAAAATCTTTCATTGTTGAAAATTCAACTCTTTTGTTGAAAGTTCGTGTTTTTTTTAATGGATTTCTTATCGTAGAAATGTCTTTTTTGTTGTTAAAAATGTAACTCTTTGGTTAAAAATTAAGCTTCTCAACTGCAAATTTGACTGCGAATTCCATGTTTGGTTTAAATTTATCTTTCTCTATTTGAAAATTCATGTTTTGTGTCAGAATATTAATCTTCTTGGTGAGTGGAAAATCTTTCGTGGTTGACAATTTTTTTTTTTAATTTCTTTCTTATGGTCGAAATTTTTTTTCGTTACAAGTGCAACTGGTTGAAAATGAATTTTTCAACTGCAAATTTAACTATTCCATGTTTGGTTGAACATTCAGCTTGTGGTGAAAAATTTTAATATTTGGTATTTTTGTTGTTGAAAATTCAACAATTTTGTTAAAAAATCATACATTCGGTTTTAAAATTCAACTATTTCGTAGAACATTCGTCTTTTTGTCATCAGCTGAAAAATCTTGCTTTGGAAATTCAACTCTATTGTTGAAAATTCGTCTTTTTTGTTTAAAAATTAATTTGTTATCACAGAAATTCAATCTTTTTTGGCTGAACGTACAACTGTTTGAATGAAAAGTTTGGTTTAAGATTACAATTTTCCTGGCTTGAAATATTAATTATTACATTCCTTGTTGAGAATTCTTTTTTGGTTGAAAAATATACTACTTAGTTTAAAGTGTAATTACTTTGTTGACAATTGATTTCTTTGGTTGAAAATTAGCTTTTTTTTAATTCATTTTTTATGGTTTAAAATTAATTTGTTAACCAAAATAGCTTAATTTTCTGCCCAAAAAGACGAATCTTGGACTAGACAGTTCAATTTTTAAGAAATAAGTATGTTTTTTTTTAACAAAAATGTCGAATGTTTAACAAAATAATAAAAGTTTTTAACCACAAAATGAATTCTCAACCAAAAAAAATATAATATGAATTTTTTTGAGACTCACTTGTTATGAAGACATATTCTTCTCTAAATCTAGTTACATTCAGGTTTCACGTTTATTTAATCACCTAGGCGCACAAGTATCACACGCTATTTTTTGCAACGCCCGTCCGAAAAAGTTGTTAGGAGGTGGTAACGAAAAATACTAATTTTATATTGCATAGAGTGGAGTAGAAGGATTAAAAAAAATTTTTTTCAATGTTTGAAGAAAATTTTGAAAAAAAAAATTTTCGAACAAAAATTTCGTGCAAAAAAATTTGGTGAAAAAAAGTTTTTGAAACGAAAAATTTGGTGAAAAAAAATTTTTGAAAAAAAAAATTTGGTGGAAAAAAAAATTT
>CAKNXH010064907.1:0-12753 GCA_932178445.1 Andricus quercusramuli | reverse complement strand
AACTACCTGGTGCCCTTTTCAGTGCACCCTGATCGTCGACTTACCATAGGTAGTTACTTTAGATGTTGACATGATTTAAATTCTTGAAAAATTCTCGTAGAATACGCGCTAAACGACCTGGTGCCCTTTTCAGTGCACCCTGATCGTCGACTTACCAATAGTAGTTACTTTAGATGTTGGCATGATTTAAATTCTTGAAAAGTTCTCGTAGAATACGTGCTAAACGATTTAGTGCCCATTCTTGTGCACCCTGAACGCCGACTCACCATTGGTAATCATTTTGCCAGTTGAAACAATTTAAATTCTACGAAAAGTTCTCGTAGAATACGTGCTAAACGACCTGGTGCCCATTCCAGTGCACCCTGATCGTCAAATTATCAATGGTTGTTACTGAAGATGTTAACATAATTTAAATTCGTAAGAAGTTCTTGCAGTGTACTTGCTAAACTACCTAGTGCCCATTTCGGTGCACCCTGATCGTCGACTTACCATTGGTAATCATTTTCGTGGTTGAAGCAATTCAAATTCTGAAAAAGTTCTCGTTGAATACGTGCTAAACCACCTGAAGCGTGATCTGGTGCACCCGGATCGTCGACTCACGATTTAGAGTTATTTTGGCGGTTGAAACAATTCAAATTAAAAAAAATTCTTCTTGAATATGTGCTAAACTACCTGGTGCGCGATACATTGTACCCGGATCGTCGACACACCGTTGCTAGTTATTTTGGCGGTTGACACAATTTAAAATTTACAAAAGTTGACGTAGAATTCGTGCTGAACTATCTGGTGCGCGACCCGGTGCACCCTGATCGTTGACTCACCACTGTTAGTCATTTTGGATATCGGCACGATTTGAATTGTTAAAAATTTCTCGTAGAGTACGTGCTAATGTACCTGGCGCGTGATCCATTGCACCCGGATCGTCGACTCACCATTTATATTTATTTTGGTGGTTGAAACAATTCAAATAAAAAAATTCTCATTGAATACGTGCTAAGCGACCTAGTCACTAGTGCACATTCCGGTGCACCCAGGTTGTGGTCTTACTATTTAGGGATGTGTCGGTTATTGGTAAACTCAAAAATTCAATTTTCAATGCAGACTAATGTTCTCTAGCACTTGGATGTTCGTAAGAATATGTGTTTAGCGTGTCCTCAGCATGGGAGACGGACAAGAGCATGGCTTTAGACCCATACTCTAGCCAGATAGTTCCAAGTTTATTGCCATGTAGTTATTCCAGATTTGTTCTACATTAAATCCTGAAAGTTTTACAGAATATAGAAAATTTGTTCAAGGATTGCTCTCATCCCTGACTCTTGAAATATCTCAAGAAAGTTTAGTGGACTTTTTTTTCAGGTCAGCGCTGACGAAGTGAACTCCAATGTTCACGAAACGTCGGCATGATTCGTAGTTTCGCCCACGATTGAAACCCGAAAAAGCTTCAAATTTTTAATTGTTCAAATAGTTAGATTGTTATCAATATTTTGAAATATAATATATTTGAATTTCAGATATTGTTTTTGCTGAAGATACTATAACTCCAGTGCAAGAAATACCAAAAATTTCAACGACTTCGAGGCCTTTAGCACCTTCTGAAATTTCAACGACTCCTCAAACGTCTTCTACAACCACCACAGCTCCTGAAACATCACCATCAACAAATTCGATTGATGAAGTAACATCATCAACAACAGAGCCGAGTATAAACGTCGCTGAAAATGATGATAATGCCACAGAGTTGATACCTAACTATTTAATATTCGTGGAGGAAGAAGAACCAATAACAATTGTTGCTGTTGACGTTAAAAAAAATTTTCACTATGTGATTTATGATGACGAGACTGGGGTTCCTTGCACCCTCACAAAAATGGGAATTACCCTAACTGTTCCTTACGAAACAGAAAACAAGACTGTAAGCTTCCTTTGGTAAAGATGGATTCCATACTGGACTCACATTAACCAGACCTTTAGATCATCAATTTTTTAAACTTTTGATACTTATTTTTTTAGCAGAGAAAAGGTCAACCGCAAAAGATTTAACTTTAAAAAATATTTTTGTTACTTTTTCTATTTTTGACACTTTTTGAGTATCTTAAACACGAATTGCACAAGTTCACTGATGGCTGTACCGCTTACCTTGGTAATCTACTAGTAATCCAGAGAAATCCAATTGAAATCCATAGTAATCCAGATCTAATCTGGAGTATTCCAGTTCTGACCCATAGTAATTTCGGTTGAAAGTTGTACTACTCTGTTGAGCAATCATTTCTTAATTGGAAATGCATCAATTTAGTAAAAAATTAATCTTTTTCGTTGAAAATTAAACTTTTTTTGAAAAATCGTTGTATCTTGGTTTTATTGTTTTCTGGTTTCACAGTGTTTCAAATTCTATAAATGAAGCGAAATTCATCAAAAATTGGGAACAACTTTTCACAACAAAATTTTCGAACTGACATTCTCAATCTATATTTTTCTTTACTAAACAAATAAGTAGGTATAATTCAAAAAGATCGATGATATAAAGTTCTGGTTGGTCCGGCATGGAATTCACCCAAATTCGAAGTTTTATTTATAAAAGGTCAAATTGACAAAATAAAAGCAACATCTCCGTAAAATCAAATGTTGGAATGTTTTTAAAGCTCATTAAGACAACTAAATATGTTTTTGAAATTGATATCTAAATTTTCAGATTGCTACAACTACTCTGAAAGTTCCTTTCGTTGCAAATGTAACTGGTACTTGCGAAGAAAATTTGTCGCTTATAACAATAGGATGGCAAGAAACAGACAATGTGGAACAAACGGTTTCTGATGGCGAAAACTCACTTACCATGCGATTCACAAAGGATGGCGACATATATTATATCCAATATTTGGTTGTCACAATAGTACTGGATAATATTAATTTTCCGAATGCAACAGGTTTGTATGATAAATTATATTATATATTCAAGTTAATTTTAAGTTCCATGTTCTTCATGCTGGTATTCAGTTTGCTCAACATTCTCTGTAAGCTTTCGATTGACTCTGCTATAACAAACTTAACATCTGCAAACGCTAACCCACGCACCTTCACTTCAAGGATCCACACCTTCTTCGTCAAAGACGGTCATTCTTAGACATCGATGAATATAATAAAGAGCCAAGAAGAAATAACGCATCCTTGCCTAACACCTTGATAGCTGGGTTAAAATTTTGAGTTAAGAGGTTTTTAAAAGAAGTTTGATCTATCTGCATTAGGGTGGTTCTTATTTATACTTAGTATGGCATTTTTTCCGAATTTTTCCGTTCTCCAACGCCCAGTTTTTTTCTTAATGCTAGTTTTCAGTCTGCTCAACATTCTCTATAGGCTTGCGATTGACTCTGCTATAACAATCCTATTATCTGCAAGCACTAACCCACGCACCTTCACTTAAAGGATGCACAACTTCTTCGTCAAAGACGGTCATTTTTAGGCATCGATGAATAGTTAAGAGTTAAGAGTCCTTAGAGTAAATCTCATAAGTGAAAAATTTGGCGTCATTTTTTGAATAATTTTTAATTGTTCAAACCATTTAAATCTGTTTAAACATTTATTTTTTTAGGCAAGTTGCAAAATGAATTGATGTTCTAGACGTTATATTTCTTTAGTCAATCATAGTTATCATATCAATCATATCAATCAATCATAGAGTTCTTCAATCAATCATAAAAATAAATCACACCAAATTTTTGACAGATTTTGATGTTGCTAAGTACTGCTTTGTTTTCTAAAAAAACGCATGAATGTTTAAGCATATTTAAATAGTGTGGACAATTTTTTTTGTATTTTCAATTTGCTATTCATGAAGGATAGAAATATTTTTAGGTACTTTTAATGAAAATCATTGGATATCTAAGAAGATTACAAATGTTCAAACAATTTTAGGTTATGTTCGCGTTTTCAGCAGAAATATCGATATATAGATTTCAAATATTTATAATGTCGGAACAATTTAAGGTTATGTTAACTTTTTACTTTGGAGATGGGTTATTTCAAACAAAAATCATAAAATTCTAAAGAATATTCAAAATTTTGAATTATCAATATTCTTCAGATTATCATTCAGAGTAACTAAATGTACAATTTTTGGTTCTGAATGCGTTTTGTACCGGAAATTGATATAGATTCAAAGGAGATTTACAATTTTCAACCATTTTAGATTATGTTAACATTTTTCAAATCAGGAATCGGTTATTTTGAACAAAACAAAAAATAGGTTCAAAAGAAGATTCATAATCTTAAATAATTTTTGATTGTGTTCTGTCACTGTTTTTCACCTGAAAATATAGGTACTAAGAAATGCAAAAAATTTTAAATAAAATTAATTTTATATTTTAATTTAAAAACAGCGTGAGAAACAAAAACTAATAATCGGGCGCATAGCGCGCGTGTTGGTTGTCTAGTGCTTTAAACATTATTGAAGATCATTGATCACAATTTTCTCATATATATTGTAATCTGCAAAGTATGATAATTTTTTTTTAATTTTCGAACAGGTTCAATCATCAAAGGAAACAGCTCCTTGGATCTCAAATTATTCCCAGCCCCTGTGAATTCAGGAATTTATATTTGCAATGAAACGAAAGAAGTACATGCCGATCCAATTTCAGTGCAGATCCATAACGCGACTATCATTGCATTCAATAATCAGACTGACTTTTCTGCAAAACAAGGTATGATATTTTTTTTGTAATTATCAAGCAATTATTGCTAATTATAAACAATATTCAAATCTCGGAAATACGCTCACTATGGGGCTGTTCTATTCTCTCAGCATTCAGGACAATGTTGCATTTTCTCACCTTCCCTTCAAACGTTATAATTTTCGTTTTATTTACGTGGATTTTGAGGCCCATGTTTTTCACGTTTGTATTCAGTTTGATCAACATTCTTTGCAAGTCTTCGGTTGACTCTGTCATCACAACCTTATCATTTACGAACTCTAACCCACGTACCCCCAGACAACCTTATCATCTGCGAAATCTAACCCACGTACCCTCACTGCCCCGAGATCCACACCTTCCTCGTCAAAGAGGGTCATTCTTAGACACTTGTCGATGAATATAATAAGTAGCCTTGAGTCTATAAACCAAAGGACATCTTTAAGACCAGAAATAAAAGAATCCATGATAATAGGGTGAATTTTCGAGTTTTCACGAAGATAGGTGAATAAAATGTTTTTCGAAACAAATTATTGTAGGTAGCATTTTGAATTCAGTATGAAACGAATTTCCAACAAAATGTATAATTTTTCAACCAAACAGATGAATTTTCAATTACAAAAAAACATTTTTCAACCAAAAGTGAAATGGTTATATTTCAGTTGAGAAAATGAATTTTTGAATTATCAAAAACTGATCAACAAAATAGTTCATTCTTCAACCAAAGAAAAGAATCTTTGACCAAAAAAATTAATTTTTCAAAGGAATTAATCTTCAAGAAAAAACTCAATTTTAAACAAAGCAATTTCAACTATCAACCAACTAGTAAATTTTCTATTAAAAATATGAATTATCGACGACAAATTTGAAAGTTGAAAAAGTATTCAGTAGTTGAAAAATAAAATAGTACAACATATATAATTTTCAACCAAAAAATATGAATTTTTAACAAAATAGGTACATTTTTAACAAGAGATGAATTTTCAACTGAAAAATTATTTTCTCAAACACTAGTTCAACATTCAACCAAATAGTTGAATTTTCAACCGAAAAAAGTACGAAATTTTTACAAAATAGGTAAAGTTTCAACAAAAGAGATAAATATTCAATCAAAAAATTTTTTTCAACAAGATAGTTCAGCATTCAACCAAGTTTCTGAAGTTTTCACCAAAAAATACTAATTTTTAACGAAAAATTTAATAGTTGATATCACAAACAAAAAAGATATCCCTTGTAAATAAACAACAAAGAAATTTAACTAAAGAAGACGAATCCTGTACTTTTTTGTTCAAAATTTACATTTAATGTTAAATCAAAAAGATGAATCTTTAACATAAAAATTGCTTTTGACCACATTAGATCAATAGTCAAATTGAATTTCGATCAGAAAAGTTGCATTTTAAAAAAAATAGTTTAATTTTTAAATTGAAAATGGATTTTTGTAAAAAACACAATAAGGAAAAAACAATAATTTTCACTTATTTTTCATTAATATTATAATCCTGATACCTAAAATGTTAACAGGAAGCATTAATAATAATTATAATTTTTATAATTCATATTAATATTCTAGAAATTCATTATATTCAATAAAATAGTTTCTCTGAGTGATAAGTTTCTCATGTGATTTTTAAAAATATTTTGAAAATAAAAATTGTCTTTTTCAAAGAGAGTGCAATCGACTTTTTATTTTTGGCTATAGGATATCCGTAGGCTCGCAGAATACTATGATAATTTGGAAAATCCCATATCCAAGGATTTTGCATCATCATCTGCGAACGCTAACCCACGTACCCAAACTGTCCCAAAATAAATCAATTAATTCATTTGCTTATCATTTATTTTATTATTATATTATATCATATATTTATTATTCAATTCATTAATTTAAATTTTTGCGCTGTTTTTCATCAAATATTTTCAATAAACATTTCTAATTTTTCTATGTTTCCCCTTATATTCTCACAAGTTTTTCTGCCAACTAATTTTTGAAGGGAAACACAAAATTAATACTAATACAAGCTTTTTGAACCTCAAGTATTTGTTATCTAAAATAATAGAAAAGAGAAGCAAGGACAATATTTTTGATAATTGATGAGAATCGATATCTAAAATTCGATGATCGTTCAACCAAAAAGGACAAATTTTCATGAAAATGCATTGATTTTCAACCAAAAATGGAAAAGTTGAATATTCATTCCTGAAAATTAACTTTACATTAAACAAATTAATGTCTTGACAAATAGTTGAATTCTCAACAAATAGTTGCATTTGCAAGAAAAAATTAATTAATTATTTAATCTTTTTTTTCTTAATTTTTTTGTTTTTTTCAGGGGCGTATTGTGCATCTGAAATTAAAGATGAAGAAAGTAATGGAGAGATTTCAGTTGGAGTTTATGTAGGAGCTATCATAGCAGGATTAATTCTAATTGGACTCATCATACTCATCATCAAACGTACAACTCGGAACGCGACATCCTGGAACCTATTGAAGAAAACAAAAAATCATGAAGGCTGCTAAGAAATCCGAATCTTCAAAATCGTTTAGCCAAACGTGATATCCCCGGATCAATTAATTCATTGATAATTAATAATAAATAATTGAATAATTAATTTATTAATTTATTAGTGTACAGAGTTTCTGATAATTGTAACTTCTTCATATTTTTGAACGATAATAGGCTTAATTACTGTTAATTGTAAGTATTTATCTAATTAATTCGATTGGTTTTCTGTTTCTCTATATCTATTGTATGATAAAGGAAATTAAAACTAATAAGTATTCTGTACTTGAAAATTTTCAAATAATTTCTAAATTTAAGTCAGTCAAAAGTGACTGGTTCGCAGTCAATTTTACTCACTGAGGAAATCAATCATTTTAAATTATCCAATATGTTGAATTTTCAACTGGAAAAGGTCCATTTTCAACCAAGAATGGATTAGATCAATATTCAGTTAACAAAATTAATTTTTGGCAAGAAAAACACATTTTTAAGAAAATAGTTCAAGTTTTAAGAAAAGAGATTCTTTCAACTAACATTACGAATCTTAAACAAAAAAATGAATTTTCAATCAAAAAAATACTAATTTTCAACTATATAGTTGGAACCTCAAGCAAAATAATTTTCAACAAAGTGTTGAATCTTCAACCAAAAAAGATAAAAGTCTGAAAATTTTGATTAAAATTTGACTTTTAAACCGGAAAATATGAATTTTTAACAAAAAAGTTCATTTTCAACTAATAGGACGAATTTTCTATTAAAAAAAAAAAATTTCAACATAAAAATTGAATTTGAACCAAAAAAATTTGCCTATACGTTTCCAGTTCTTAATTTTTCTCAGTTTCAAATTTTTGGTGGTTACCTACTTTTTCTTTTCTATTTTTTTGTGGATTTTTATAAAGACAGTTCAGAGTGTGTTATCAAAATTAAAAGTATTTTTCAATCAAAAGAATCAGTCCAATAAATTAGTTTCATAAATATTTTTTATTGTTTAAGAAAAATAAATTTATATTTTAGAGGAATAAAGAAATATAAAAAATTTGACGGGCCTAGTAACGATATGTCTCGAAAATCTCGCAATCAGTGTTGTTGAAAACCTCATTGGTTTTTCATTAATTAAAGTTTTTTATAATCTCAAATTTTTTGCTTTAAAAATTAAATCTACAAATAATACCTTTGAAGGATCAAGATTTAGAACCTTTTAATAATTCTGGATTATGTTAGTGTTTTTCATCGGAAATTGGTATTTTCAGTAAAAAAATTGGGTTGCATTGTTGTTTCACATCGAAAATTGGTATTTTCAAACAAGAAATTATAATTTGAACAAGATTTAGACCCTTTCAACAATTTTTGATTATATCACTGTTTTTCGTCAGAAATTGGTATTTTTAGTAAAAAATTATTAGTTTTCAAAAAATATTGACAACTTACGAACAACGTCGTTTTTGAGTGTGTTTTACCTGAAATTTTTCTTTCCAAACAAAAATAGATTAGATAAATTATTATTAAAAACATTGATTTATTTTGTTTTACATCATAAAATTTACAAGCATAAACCATTTCGGATTTTGTTAGTCTTTTATTGTTTAAAAAAAATTTTAAAAGGTATTGAATTATAAAGAAGATTTATATTTTCTGAACAATTCAAGGTTATGTTGTTGTTCTACACCGGAAATTTGTATTTTTAAACAAAAATCATGAGTTGAACAAATATAGAATCTTTCAAAAATATTGGCTTATGTTAGTGTTTTTCGAAAATTTGCATTTTTTATCTAAAAAAAAAAATATATTTCAAACATTTGAAAGAAGATTCAAAGCTTTCAAAAATTTTAGGTTATGTTGACGTTTTACACTGGAAATGTGTATTTTTATTAAAGAATTATTAAATTTCAGAGAAGATTAAAAATTTTTGTACAATCATAGGTTAAGCTAGCGGTTTTAACCGGAAATATCAATATTGATTTTAAAGAAGACATACAATTTTGGAACAATTTTAGGTTTTGCTGTCGTTTTTAACCAGAAATCGATTATTTTAGACCAAAAAACCAAATATTTGAAAAAAGATTTACAATAATTAACAATCTTCTGTTATATTATTTTAGTGTTTTTTGTCGGAAATTGGTATTTTTATTTTAAAAAATTATCAGATTTGTTAGATTATTTAAATCACATTATTGCGTTTAATAACGGAATTCGGTACTTTTAATGAAAAATTATTTTTGATTTCAAAGAAAATAAAAACTTGGACAATTTAAGGTTATGCTAGTATTTTCACCGGAAATTTGTATAAGTTTGCACAAAGATTCTAATGATTTTCCAAATATTTCACAAAGATTTTATTAATTTCACAAACATTATCAGATATTTCAAAAATATTTCAAATATTTCGCCAAAATTTCCAAAGATTTTAAGAAGATTTTAATGATTTCCCAAAGGTTTCAAAGATTTCACGAAGATCTTCACCAATCTTGATACGTTATCAAGATGAATATTTTGTTTGCGATAAATATTTTTTTTAAATTTGATTTGTAACATCTAGCATAATGATGGGTATATTTTTTTAAATAAAGTTTCTTTTCTTGATCTCTCTAGTAGCTTAATGGGAAAAGCACCTGACCGGAAATCAAAAGTTCTGTGGTTCGTATCCCAGCGGAGAGAAAGGAGAAGATAAAAAAAAAATTAATTAAAAAAATTGTTAATTCATAGCTCTATCTAGTCTGAAAAGACTAAAAATTGCTGTTATTCTCTAATGATAATAGAGATATCTTTAAAGATGAATAAAATGAAATTATAAAATGAAGAGATGAGCCTGATTTTTTGAATTTTTTTTTTCCTTTTGGCGGAAACTGCGTGTGATAAAAGAACACGAGTGTGACACGAAAGGGTGAATGATCTCTCTTGGGTACATATGGCACTGGGAATATGTTCCTCAATCATCCGGTTTAAAAAATACTCAGTACATCCCTTTTTTATCGTCACGGATACACCCACCCCAATTACCCTATTAGTTACTAAACACCAGTACTTATCATGACATCTGCACGATCGTGTGAATCTTCCGCCCTAAAAATACCATGACAACTTAAAATATCAATACCCATTGCGTGATAGTGCTCTGCATTAAAAGAAACATGAGGGTTCATCAAACACAAATCCAAATTACAAAGTGGCATTTTTGATATCTGTAAAATAAATAACGGTAGCTTAATTTTAAAAACGAAATAAACAGAGTCCTGAAGAAGTTCAGAAATTTTTTGAATTCAGATAGAAATGAGGTTCATTTTATCATGGATAATTTTCGCAAAAAAGATTCATAATCAAAAAATAAAATTCAAAACAATCTAACTCTTCTGCTCATTAGAGACAAAATAACATGATGAAAAAGAGGGGGAAAAAAAGAAAAAGTCAAACAAAAACCAAACTCTCATTTTTTCCGTCCTTTTTATACTACGAGGGAACCAACATGTTTCGAGGTAAATTTAAACCTCATCAGGAATTATTCATAGGGATAACTAAAGGTATGAGTAATTAATATCCCTGTAAAGAAAACATTTGTTTAACATTCAGCGCAAAATATAAATTAAGTTTAATGTAAAAACAAAAAATTATTCATCGAGAAATTGATTGTTTTTAATGGAATGTAAATTTTTCTATTATTTCGTGAAAGAAAATTACTTTAACCAATTAATTATTATATCCCAAACTTTTTTATGTCTTGAGGGGTCCTTCTTTAAATTGATAGCTTTGTTACCTTTCTCTCTTTATAAATAACTTTTCCATAAATTCTCTCTTCTTCTGGTTTTTTCATGATAAAGAATTTTAATATCATTCCAATTAAAATCACACTGTAAAAAAAAGTATCATATTAAGGCCAGTTTTCGGTACTGAAACAGTCCTCCAAAAATATAGTCTCGGGTGGCTCCATTCTAATGCCACTTTATTTTGATGCCGCTAAACGACGTTTTAATACTACTTTTTTGGATCAAAACAGGACTGAAGTTAGATCAAATTTCAATGACGTTACGTAGCACATGGAAACATCAAACGTCAGTGACGATACGTAGCACATGGAAACGTCAAACGTCCGTGAACTGTCACTGTACATACTTCGTTCGTGTTATTTCGATGGTTATATGGCTTTCGTCGTGTAGAGTTGTTACAAACTCTTAAAAATGGAGCAATAAAACGGTTTCTTCATACAATTATTGTGAAAGTGGCCCTGTGGAGTTTTCTACCGGTGTTTTGATGTTTATTTATCACAATAATTATGCCGAAGTATATCAATCCTAGGTGCAAATCAGGTTACAGAAGTGAGCTCGGAGAACCTGAATAAGAAAAATTAATATTTTCGTTGTACCGGAAGACCCAACTATCAAAGCTTTATGGCAAAAAGCTTTGATTCAGGAAAATGTTACGGTCAAAGCTGGCCAGTTCGTTCACACTAAGCATTTTTTGAAGAAGACATTCTCCAGGAGATAATCCTGAAAGGACCCTATGGCGCTATTTTGAGAAAGGTAAGTGATTTGTATTTACTGTAAAACTGAAATCAAAATTAAAAAATAAAACAAAAGTCAATTCATTCTTTTTCGATAAACTGTATTTATTAGGTATTTTCACTTAGTACTCGTTGAAAAAAGTAACATTAATTTAAGATTTTGGTCGCATGAATTGTTAAGGAATAACAATTGTGTTCGTTGTTGCACGTGCTGACGGGAAAACAAACCGATTTTTTTTTAAATGAGTAGTAAGTGAAAATACCTAATAATACAGTTAAAAAAATTACTTTGGTTTTATTTGTAACTTTTCATTTCGATTTTACAGTAAATATATAATTATTCAACTTTAACAAAATAGTGCCATCGGGTGCTTTCAGGATTTTCTCGTGGAGAATGTCTTCCTTTAAAAAATGTTTACTGTAAACGAACTGCCCAGCTTTCACGGTAAAATTTTTCAGAATTAAAGCTTTTTGCCATAAAGCTTTAATAGCTGGGTCGTTCAAAACGTTGGAAAAATTAATTTTTTTCATATTCGGGATCTTCGGGTTCTCCGAATTCACTTTTGTAACTCGATTTGCACCTCGGAATGATACACATTGCCATAAATAATTCGATAAACATAAAAACACTAGTGGAAAACTTCACCAGGCCATTTTCACAATCATTGTTTAATGTACATATTACATTACAGGTCAAATTTGGTCAAAAATTAAAAAAGAGGAACTGCGTTGATTGCAAATCCGTACTATTTTATTCTGCAAGCGACGAAAGTGTAGGTCAAATCCAAACTAATCATCCAGTGGTAAAATTAATCACGTTAGATCAAAATTACAATCTTCAATACCCGAATTTTAAACTCTTTGATTTTATAAAATCAATCGAAAACTCATTTTCTCTGCAGTGCAAGCAAAGTCATCTTTTTTACTTAGTCTTGAATGATTTGTCTAAACTCAAGTTTTACTTTTCTTGTGCACGACACGGGAAAGAAGTTTTGGCCTGCACTTTTCACTAATATTTGCAGAATAGTATGCGATATTTTTCTAAAATTTCTTTAGCTGATTCCAAAAAAGGCTA